>MJUU01060717.1:63821-105813 GCA_002080025.1 Modiolus philippinarum
AAAAAAAAAAAAAAAAAAAAAAAGAATTATAATGGTTTCAAGATTAACCAATGATAAGATAAAATCGAGGAAAAATTGGTTAAAAGGTGTCCTTTACGGGAAGATTTTTAACTTAGATATGAATTTGTTGAAATAATTGTCAACTAAAAAAAGGGCTGTGAATTAAGCGGTGCGACCCAAAGAATAGTGCACTTAGATCAGACGAGTACCCTCCTCCCCAATACATCTTAAAGAAACAAACCTTTAGAAATAGTATCAAAAAGAATCCCAAAAGCTAATTGAATCCAAACCAGCGGAAGCACAGTATATATAGCAAAAAAAGGTTTAGATTTCATCGCACAAAATAATATGTTCAATATCTGAGATTAAAGAATTTTATTTCATCATTTGCCACAATATTTACAAATTATTTGCGACAAAATTTTATATTTAAGCTTAAATTCATTTCTAAATTTCTGATCTACTGCCATATAAACTATAGGATGTACTGCACAATGTAAAAAGTAACCTCTGACGAGAACAGAATGGAGAGATTTAATTTCTTGTAATCTCTCTTTTTGTACCAGGGTCCTAATTATGATTGCCGACACATGTAGAATGTATCCAGCAAACGAAACACCAGTTGCAATCAAAAGCATGATAGTTATCGTCCGAGAATCTTTATAGCGCTGTTTTCTATTTTTTCGTTTTTGCATTGTGGACATTTCAATTCCTTCACATATACTCTCCGATCTGCTTCTAAATTCAGATGAAAAATTTGTCTCATTGTATGGAGATGACCTTGTCTTTTCTGTTCTTATTTGTGTTCTAATAACGTTTACAATTTGAACGTAAGCCACGGCACATAACACAAATCCAATGGAAATTATAATTAACACACAAACTCCATATATTCTGGCTTCCAAGAATCCTTTCGGATGTCTACAGCCTTTGCCAATGACCCCAATATATTTTGTGTTCCGTTCTTCTACGTTGTAATAAAACGCTGCTGGGATGGAAACTATAGCACACAGTACCGTTACCAATATTCCTATATGTTTAGATTTTTCTACGGACAACTGCCAGCTATGCGGAACGCAGATTTTTTGCCGCCTTTCAAAAGAAAGTGAAATAAGAAATATACCGGATGCCAAACTGGAAAAATGAGTTAGAAATCTTGTTATTTTACATAGTTCTACGGAAGGATAGACATACGTGTACCGGATTTGTATAAATTCCAGTGGGATGCATATTCCACATGTAATTAGGTCAAACACCACCATCCATGTAATCAACGTAGTTAAAGACGAGATTGGAAAACTACGAAAAATGACAAAAGCATGCGCATTGCCAAACAAACCAAACGCACATATTAATCCTAAAATACACACTACAGGAATATCATTTTCATAGAACTGTTCCAAGTCTAAATATTCCAGCAATGACAAATTAAAGTGAATTGAAGATGAATTTTTGAAGTCTGTTTGGTTTGCTGTGAATATGTTTGATGAATTATTAAATGCCATATTCATAAAATGATTTTTAGATACATATCACAACTGTCAAAATAGATAATCTTTAGTGTGAAGATCTGACCTTTATATATATATACTGAAATGTTTCCTTCCGTTTTTTTTCAATTTTATATATTTTTAAAGTTATATATCTAAATACCTATCAGTCTTCCTTGTTACTAAAGTTGACAGAAAAACAGAAAAAAAAACAATCCCTTATTCTTATAGTCAGTCTCTGGCATTTCCTACAAATTTCAAGCATGATTCCATGAAATTTTGAAAGATGAAACTGAGAGTCGGAGCTAGTTGACTTTTTTAATATTACACGGAATAAAAGAAGTACAAATTGTGCTTTATCTGGAGGAATATTTTTCGTTTGAGTTTTGGAAAATGTGGTTGGTCATAGCAATAAAAAAAATGTGACATGTTCGTGCAAAAGGACTCGTGTTCGTGTAAAATATGCTTTTTGGTACTAGAAGAGAGACCCAAAACAGCTTTAACAGTTTTTATATCCTACATAAACCTACCGATACTTGACCAGCGTCTGCATCAATAGGTTAGATGCGGTCAATAGGTCTTGCCCTCAGAGATGCAGGAACTTCATTATACAGAATTCAGCGTGGGACCACAGGACATAAGTAATTAGATAGTTCAAACGGTCTCCCTCGGTAAATCAAATGATAACTACAGATGGAATAATCAATTCACAAATCATTATTGATGTTTTTCCATGATGACATTGATTTCTGTTTAGATAACAAAATACCGAAGTTACTGTGAATTTAAGTTCTGCATTTGACATTTACCATGTTAATTTTACTTTATTTGAGGATTTAAACGTTGCGACAAATGACACATGTGCATTACCGAGTTATCTTTTGGGCAATTGATCTTTCACTTTGTTTCGACTTCGTATCGTTGTCCTTAATTTTACTGTACTTGTTTTGCCGTTTCAGGCGCTGCTATAGTTTCACCTTGATCAAATCCCATTCCAAACGTTATTGCCTTATATATCACATTTGGTGGTTGCATTCCTCTTTGACGGTCAAATCCAATTGATGTAGCGAATTTTCGTTGGTCTTTCTCTTTCACCGTGTTTTGATTTTCATTACCGTCGTCAACGTACCAGATAAAACACGATGACAAACTTCTAAAGTAAGTCGGGTAGATGTGAAACTAGAATTGCTGTTCATGAATGAATGGAAGTTAAATTGAAAATTTATTTCGGGAACGATTATCATTACTCCTACACATGGTTTGGAAATACAATACGGGATAAACAACCTTACTTCAATTCTGCTGATGATGATGCCGTATAAACAGGGCAACAACGCCAATTCTGCTGATGATGATGCCGTATAAACAGTGCAATAACGTTAATTCTGCTGATGATGATGCCGTATAAACAGGACAGCAACGCCAATTCTGCTGATGATGATGCCGTATAAACAGGGCAACAACGCTTATTCTGCTGATGATGATGCCGTATAAACAGGACAACAACGCCAATTCTGCTGATAATGATGCCGTATAAACAGGGCAACAACGCCGATTCTGCTGATGATGATGCCGTATAAACAGGGCAACAACGCCAATTCTGCTGATTATGATGCCGTATAAACAGGGCAATAACGCAAATTCTGCTGCTGATGATGCCGTATAAACAGGGCAACAACGCCAATTCTGCTGATGATGATGCCGTATAAACAGGGCAACAACGCCAATTCTGCTGATGATGATGCCGTATAAACAGGGCAACAACGCTGAATTATTCAATTGCATTTATGAACTCTATTATTCTCTGGCATAACTAAAAACGGGAGCGATAAATAATTTGAAACACCTACTTCAGCTTCGTACCTAGATCTTTTATTGTATATTGACGAAGATGGACGTTTGAAATCTAAGCTATATGACAAGCGTGATGATTTTAATTTCCCAAGTGTGAACTTTCCCTTTCTTAGCAGCAATATACCTACCTCTCAAGCCTATGGAGTGTACATTTCACAGTTGACTCGTTACTGTCGAGCATGTAGTTTGTACAGTGATTTTTTGAACAGAGCAAAAAAAACTGTCCCAAAAGCTGCTTAGTCATGGATTTGTTCAACTTTGTTAATTTCACCCCCAAGAAATTCTATGGCCGTCACCATAGCATCATTGAAAGATATGACGTGTCAGTATCCCAAATGAAAGTGGACATTTTCAGCTAGATTCATGTCTTCCCGGATTTGACTACCGACTTTGACATTTTCCCGGATTGAATCACTCACAGTGTGACAGGTGCTGTTAACAGAACAGGACATGCTTACCCTTCCGGAGCACCTGATCAATTTCAATGGAGTTCACACTGTGAGTGCCTTTGTTCTGAATGTTGTAATTTCTGTTTCTGTGCTTTGTATCTGTCTAGCGTTATTGTTTTTGTGTCTAACGTCATTGTTTTCTGTGTTCTCGTTTTTGCCCTGTCTTTGGACTTCGATTTTTGTGAATTTCACCCCTTTGTTCCTTCGGTATTCTACTGCCGTTGTTTTTGATAGCACTAATTCAACATGAAAGAATTTAATTGAGCTGTATGATCACAAATCGTTTATCTTTGTATTTATGCATATCTCGAATCTTAAACAGAAAGTGTGAGTTAACATCAAATTAGTATGATTGAACTAAGCATTGGCTAATTTGCAAATAATATACTAATCTAATTAGCCCAAAAATGGTCTCTAAGTGACAACCTTTTACTGAATTAATGTAAAGCACATATTAATTTATTAATAACGCCAGACAAAAAGATAATTTTTTGTATGTTTATAAATAACTAAATACCGAAGTTACTGTTAGTTTTGTTTCTGCATATAAGCATTTCGACAACTTATGTCTCTTCAGTGCATATAAAATCTAAACCTTTGAAAGACCATAACCTCAAAGATGTTGAAAAACTGATAGAAAACAAATAACCAATACGATCTAAATGTAAAGCCAAAATCAGCTACGGACAGAGCTTTGCGTGAGGGAAATACTCCCTAGTTTTCAACAAAATTAACATATTAGTCAAAAATAATTAAATCAAAAGATTAAGAAACATGTTTCCAATGTTTTACATTGTCTTTTAACTATTCTTTTTTGGACTGTCGGTTAAATTCTCATTTACTCTAGAGTCACATCCAGTTTTAGGAACAACGTTCTCATTGTTGTTCTTCACCATGCAGTCACTATGAGGCCTTCAACAAAAGTTTCTCATATTTAATACGATTCTAGCGCAATGGTTTGAATCGTTAGTGCAAATTAATAATTATAATGGAGACATGAATGTATTTTTTAAATACGGGGTAAATACCCAGTTTTCACACACAAGCGACTGAACTGCATATTATACCTCTTTACCTTGCGGTTAACTTTTTTGTATTCTGAGTCCGATCAGATTGTGTCTCGCAAATTCCACAGAAAATATGTGTTTTTTGTCTTGTTTAGTTTGAGTAAATCCAAAAGTAAAGGCTAATAGGCTTAACTTTTACGTTTCTCTTTCACTCTCGTTGCAAACCTTCATGTTTGGGTTCAGTTTCATCGTAATACCATCGCTAGACACATGAACTTGTTTCAATAATATATCCATTGCCCACTACAAAAAACCAACAAGATTTTATTGCTCCACCTGCAACTTGATCAATTCAATTCAATATTTTTATTTTCATTATACATATATATGTATGTGACATAATAAAATGCAAACCATAAAATACATAATTAAACAATACATCAAGTAACAATTTAAGAATCCCCTGTCCTCAGTTCGGTTGCCTGTTTTAAAAAAGGAACCTTGTTTGTTCATTTGATTAGGAGTGCTTGGATTGAAGACATTATTAACTTTATCTAGGTCAGTTAACGTACAAAAATTTTCATTTTCATTATTCAAAAAAAAAATCAAAATAATGTTTTCTTGTGGCATTATTTTATCGCAATATAATAATAAATGGGTTTCATCCTCAATTTTTTTACATTTCTTACAAAGTCTTTTTTCTCTTGGAATTTTTAAATACCTCCCCCTTTCAATTAATAAATTGTGGTCCAACTGTAACTTGATCGATGCTGCTTAATCGCATGACTTTAAGCCTTGTTTTTCTTTTATGTAAGAAAGACCTTAAAATAAAGAGTCCATACCTGCCAGCTTTTAATAATGCTTGTGAGGGTTTTGACAAACTTATATAAAGGGGGCTTAAAATCTACTGTTCTGATGTTTGGTGAGAATCTTTATGACATTAAAATTATCATGCAATGATTAATCAATGAACATTTGTTAAACAAGAGGGAAATGATTACTCTTTGAAAATTTAAAATTTGATGTTCTCATGGAGGAAAAGCCTCTCCCTCACAAACACAAATAGTGATAGCTGAAAGGTTTGCAATTTAATTTTTACTGTTCTATAGGCCAGAATATAACGAAAGAAGTGTCTCTGTATCATTTTTTTCACGCTTGTACACTCAGTCTCGTGCTGAAAAGAAACCTATATATATGTTTGAAATGTACATTTTATATTTTTGAATGAGAACGTACGCTACTTATTCTAATATTGGTAACTTAAGGATGGTCACTCCTCAAGTTCAAAATGTCAAGGATATGAAGTTAGTATGCTTATTTATTAGAACATCGATCATACATCATTTTAAGCAAAGAAAATGATAGGTCAGTGTGCTCCGTTTTGAAATTAAATTGCCTGAAATTTTGGCGGGAAACCGAACTCCTCTAGATTTTTCATATACTTTGCATTAGGGCAGTCGACCTTTGAAATACAATGAAGGTATATCAAGAATTTCATTAACTTTTGTCAGAAGTTTATTCAAGATGTATACAAACATAATTTGAAAAAAGAATTGGGGGTCAGTGTGCAAAATTTTCTAATGCATTATAATGTATAAAACAAGAGAATTCCGAAAGTTAGAGACAGTTTCAAAAACCTGAGGAGTGACCATCCTTAAGGTAAGTTCATAATTGTTGAACGAAAAGTAGTACTTAAAGTAGTAGTCAATATCGAAAATGAAAATGACCTCGAGTATATTTATATGAAATGTAAAATATGTAGGCTTTCGGAAAGTACATTTCGATTTCGTGAGAAATATGAGTAAGTTTATTAAAAGTATTAGAGCTTGTGATTAATTGATCTATTTCCTGTAGTGTAACGTACGAAAAACAATATTCAGCTATTGGTGTTTTAAAGATGAATTTGTTTTATTTACAATATAACTATGTTTGATTCAAGTAAGGTTAAGAAGGAAATTCCAATTGCAAAAGAGGGAATTCATGGTCTCAAAACCATCCTTAAGTACTGTAGCAAGGGAGCATAACCCTCTCTGTAAGTCGGATAAAAATGCAAGTCTTTACTCATCTGATTCCAGTGTAACTTTGGTGTGTTTTAAGGATAGCCATAGAGTATGGGGTATCTCTATTTGCTGTGTGAAAAACTTTGACAACTTAGGAGTTATATTCATACCTAATAGACCACTTTCATGTTTATTTCTTATCCCGACTTTGGCTCCGTTTTTATAACGTTTTCCACAAAGGGAAGTAACCTACTGACCCGACAGTCAGGTTTACGGTTCCATTGTAATAAGAGACAGCAGAAGATTTTGAATACATGGGTATCTATCACTGGACTAGGGGTAATATCTCGATTGTCTTTAAATAAATTATTTCAAGCTATTCGGGTACTTACCACAGTGAAAATCATAACCGTTGCCAGAGAAAATATTTACTGACCGTCCTTTCCCTAATGAGACCGAAAACCAGAATGACGGGTGTTAGCGAGTGACGTCCCTTTGAAAAACATGCTAAATTAGCAGTCATCCCGTAAATATGAAATTCGTCTATTCAAAGGTTTTATATTTATTTATTCACACAGAAGGTGCACATTTTTTATACAAGTTTTTGATATAAAAAAAAATATTCTCAAAATTGGCATTTTTGTCGAGCCTTCGACGATAGTCGAAAAAAGCAAGACTTAGGTATGGTGATTCCGGCGGCGGCGTCCACAATTGTTTAAGTTTTTTCTTGGGTCTGTTTAACATCTACTAACTGTGCTAGCCTATTGATATTTGGTATTCAGTTGCATTCACATCAGTACAGCTCAGTTTAAGTCGCGTTTTATGTCTATACTCCCGCAGTCATGCTTCATTGACTTCGAAATTTTTAATTGCTTTTTTTCAAATGTTTAAGATTTTTCTTGTGTCTGTAAAGCATTAACCACTCATAGTTGCCCATTGATATTTGGTATGCAGTTGCATTAGCATCAGTACAGATCAGTTTTAGTGGCGTTTTATGTCTATGCCCCTCAGCATGCTCCACTGACTTTGAAATTTTGCACTGATTATCAATGATTAATATGAAAAAGAAAGGAAATGGGGTAGGTGTCAAGGAGACAACTAACCCATATCCAGGTTAAACAAACCAAAACAAAGCATCTAGGGGTCACCGTACGGTCTTCAACACAGTGAGGAACCTCACACAATATAGCAAGCCCTAAATGGCCCCAAAAAGGGTAAAAAAGTGAATAAATCAATGGAAACAAACCACATCCAATAACCCAAATATCAAGAAACTAAATTTTTATAAGAAGACAAGGACAAGCCAATGACCAACATATTCCTGACTTGGGACAGGCGCAAAAATTGCGGTGGGGTTAAACTCGTTTTCTTGGATCCAAACCCTCCCCCTATGTGTGGTGAATGGCTAAAAAATAAATACACAAAAAGACTCACAGTAAAAATCAAACTAGAAAAAAGTCCAACTTATCAAGACGAGTACCCTTACAATGAAGTACATAAAACGTAGAGACAATAAACACAGGTACTGTCCAGACAAATGCTCGCAGTTACTGACAGCTAGGTAAGGACATAATTTCCGTTGACTATGATATCAAGCCTTCTTAAGTTTTTTCTTGGGTCTGTTTAGCATCAACCACTCTTAGTTGCCCATTGATATTTGGTATGCAGTTATTAGCATCAGTATAAAAAAGTTTCAGTGGCCTTTTATGTCTATGCCCCCGTAGTCATGCTCCACTTCGAAATTTTGCACTGTGTATCAAATGTTTAAATTTTTTCTTGGGTCCGTTTTACATCAACCACTCATAGTAACCCCATTATTCTTTGGTATGCAGTTACATTATCATGATTGAGATTATTTTCAGTGGCGTTTTCTGTCTATGACCCTAAAGTCATGCTCCACTGACTTTGATATGTTGCAGCCAGTTGATATTTGGCATGCAGTTGCATCCTGGGGATTATACACATTGACCCCTCTATCATGCTTGAACAATCATGTGAAGATTTTAGCAAGCAGGTAGTGCACCAAATTAAGGTTCATCATAACAACTTGTCCTCCAAGTCCTCATTTACGTGGGTGAATTTCACATGAGTACAGACAAATCTATAAATAATCATAAACTTTCAAGGCTGGCACTGCATAGATATGTAATTTTTGTATTCATTTTCCAAAAAATAATTTCATTGCAATGTTTTGATTGTGTTGTGCATTTTTTCTCCGTGTTTGAAAAGGTTTAAAAATAAACAAAGACAGGTAAACAGTTCGAGATGACCCCTACGTTATACAGGTAAGTTGTGCATTTAATTCAACAAGGACAAAGGTAATAATAACAATACACACGGGACCATTTCAAACAAATCTTTCAAGTTTTATTTTGGATGTTGCGAGATATGGAAAAATTTTAACTTGTTTTATTGAAAAGGTAATTTAATTATAGCATAGCTATGTAGTGCCAGCCTTAACATCACGATAATTTTTCTTAACTTTGCTCTGCTCATGTATAAAAACACATCAATATTGTGGCCATATTGTTGAGTTTGTTAAGATGAACCTTAAGACCTACATTTTCTTGTCATGGCTGATGCTGAAGATCAATATTCAGATTCGTGCGATGCATGGGTAAGGCGAGACATATTCTGTGTCACCAGTTTATTTATTTGTACTACAGAACTTTGTATACATCAAATACGATGTAATTTAGAGCTTATTTTATCCACCGGGATTGACTTATTGAAAAAATATTGCCACAGTCAAGTTTCAACTCAGAGAGATTTACTTTCACACCCCAAGCCGACGCTCGCAAATACTGACCGCAGGTATAGAAACATTGTTGATAATTGATTGACAGTGATGTATTTAAATCAATTGATTGAAAGTGCGATCCTGAGAAGATTTTAATTTTGATTGGATAGTTTTATTATTATGCAACCAATCAAATGTAAAATCTTATCAAGACGCTACTGTCAATCAGTTATTCTGTATACACGATCTATGTTGTCTGCTGTCAATAAATTAACAATGTGTAAAATGTTTTTCTTTTTCCGCAGGCAGCCTTTCGGAAAGTCGGCTTGGGGTGTAAAATTACATCTATTTAAGGATGGTCACTCCTCAAGTTTTTTATATCAAGGATTTAAAATTATTATTTCTATTTATTACATACATAGCAGAAATAAAAGCATTTTTGCATGATCATTATGACCGGAAGTAAACTGTCCATATTTTCACACCCCGGGAAAATAATAGGTTATTCTATGCTCCTCGTGCATCGCAGACAAAATAAACGACTTCCGTTCCATATTGGCCTGGGCAAATAAACGACTTCCGGTCTATATCGGCCTGGCATTTCTAAACGTCGGAAGTATGTAATAAAAAGTTTAATACATGTGCATTTCCATATTGACCTGATTATCATCCCTCGACCCACATTGTCCCTCGACTTCGTCTCGGGCCAATATGGGTGTCTCGGGATGATAACCAGGCCAATATGGAAATGCCCATGTATTAATCTGTATTTATTAGAATATTGATCATATATCATTTTAAGCTAAAAATATTGATAGGTCAGTGTGGCTGTTTTTGAGATTTAAACGCCTGAAATTTTGGCGGGAAACCGAATTTTTCTAGACTTTTCATTAATTTTGCATTAAGGTAATCAACCTTTGAATTGCGATGAAGGCATATCAAGAATTTCATCAAATTTTGTCAGAAGTCTATTAAAGATGTATACTATCATATTTTGATAAGAACAGTGGGGTCAGTGTGAAAAATTCTCTAATGCATTTTAATGGATAAAATTAGAGAATTCCGAATGTCCGAGACAGTTTCAAAAACCTCAGGAGTGACCATCCTTAAAATGAAACTTTTGTCACTTGCTTGACCGTTGCAATATATGGTAATGCGTTAAAATAAGATAGAATAAAAACAAAATATTTATTCATAGAAGAAAAATATTTACCTATGCATATGTTTTGTTCAGGTTATAATTTGTATTTTCAGTTTGTACAAATTACAATTAGCTTATACAAATTATAACTTGTACAAACTTGCTAAACTTTGTTTCAAATGTTGAAATCAATGAAAATATGTTTTAATATTATAGAATGTGTTGCCATTTTATACGGCTACATGTATTTCAACTTGTATCTAAAAGTGATTTGTTTTATCCAATAGACAAAAAACCTTAGTCATTAGTTTTGAATAGTATTATTCCTTATTGACTATGTAGTCCACATTAACTGAAGCTGCTTTTGTGTAATCAAACGACAAATTGAAAATTCAAATATTTAACCCTAACCCTAACCCTAGAAAGATAAATAAACAAGTACATACCCCCTTAGTAATGAACCAAACCACTATTGATACAGTTTCTGAACATAAACATTTAGGTTTAATATTATCAGAAGACGGTAGCTGGCATGGACATATTGACATGATTGTGAAAAAGGCGTATAAACGTGTAAATATCTTACGTAAATTCAAATTTATTCTTAATCGGAAAACTTTGGAAAAAATGTATTTCACATCTATTAGGCCGATATTAGAGTATGGCGGTCTAATCTGGAACAACCCCATTGGTATTCTAATACAAAAACTTGAAAATGTGCAAACTGAGGCAGCGAGAATTGGTACTGGTGGAACCAGACTTTGCTCAATTCAAAACTTATATTTAGAAACAGGTTGGCAAAAGTTATGCGACCGTCACGAAGTGCACAAAATAATATATTTTTATAAAATTTTGAATAATATGAC
The DNA here is from genome assembly GCA_002080025.1 of Modiolus philippinarum. Classification (NCBI taxonomy): domain Eukaryota; kingdom Metazoa; phylum Mollusca; class Bivalvia; order Mytilida; family Modiolidae; genus Modiolus; species Modiolus philippinarum. The sequence continues at coordinate 75,369 of MJUU01060717.1, forward strand.
GCCTAATTATTTGAATGATATTTTACCGAATAGATTTCATTCAACACACTCGCAATTCTGACAATTTACAACATATCTTAACAAGGACATCTTTATATTCTAACTACTTTCTACCTTCTATTATTAGGACTTAGAACATGCTGCCTTTGCCAGTTAGGAGTATAACCTCACTTTATGCAATTAAATCTTATTTTAAAGATAAAACTGTTAAAAAACAGCAATATTATTACTGCGGAACACGTAAAGGACAAATTTTACATTGTAGATTACGAATGGAATGTAGTCATTTGAAAGATCACTTATTAAAAAAAAAATCTTATTCCTTCTCCTCTTTGTGACTGTGGACTAATTGAAAATAATAATCATTTTCTTTTACAGTGTCCTAGATACAATGATCTCAGACGAAGATATATACTTTCAATACATATTCCAATAACAATATCAACTGATTTATTATTGTTCGGATCCGATCACTTATCGCTAGCGCAAAATATTGCGTTGTTCGATTCGGTGCAACGTTTCATTTTAGGTAGCAACCGGTTTGCTTCATGAGTCGATAAACCTCTTCTTCACCCCCTCCCCCACATTCACTCTCTCTCGTTTTCACACACACACACATCTTCATCTATCATTTCTCTTATAAATGTATTTATTCTATTTCCCCTTACCTTGCAAATTTAATTATTGTACATTCATAAAACGTCATTAATAATTTGTCTCTCTTTTGAGCATATATGTAAATGCTTATGTAAAGTATTATATACATAGGATACGGATTTATATAAGATCCTGTGTCTTGTTTCCGAATCCTCTTAATTAATTTGTAACCTTATTTATGTATTGTGTGTTATCATATTGTATAGATGATTGACAAACTAATTAATAAAATATGTTTACAATAAATATTTAAAATATTTCTTTATTAAAAGAAGCTTGTTAGAGTATATAACGGCACAGCTTCACAAATAAATAAAACATAGGTAATCAACGATTACAGAGTTCGCCTCGTTATGGCACATTGTCAGAGTAACCCAATTTTGCCTGGATGCTGATCTACCATCCGAGATGTATGTATATGTAAGGTTACACGATCCTACCATGTATAGTGACTGAGATCTGAACTCATCCAAAAACTTGAATGTAAATCAAACAAGTGTAAAATATAGGTCAAAGTGACCTAATTTTGCCTGGATGCTGACCTACCATCAGAGTGGCATGCATATGCAAGGTTACAAGATCCTACCATGTATAGTGACTGAGATTTGAACTCGGACATAAACTTGATTGTAAGTCGTTCAAGTGGAAAATGCAGGTCAAAGTGACCTAATTTTGCCTGGATGTTGACCTATCATCAGAGATACATGCATATGCAAGGTTAGATGATCCTACCATGTCTGAACTCGTCCAAAAACTTTAATGTAAATCAATCAAGCATAAAATATAGGTCAAAGTGACCTAATTTTGCATGGATGCTGACCTACCATCAGAGATGCATACATATGCAAGGTTACATGATCCTACCATGTATAGTGACTGAGATTTGAACTCGGACATAAACTTGAATGTAAGTAATTCAAGTGGAAAATGCAGGTCAAAGTGACCTAATTTTTGCCTGGATGTTGACCTACCATCAGAGATGCATGCATATGCAAGGTTACATGATCCTACCATGTATAGTGACTGAGATCTGAACTCAGACGTAAACTTGAATGTAAGTCGTTCAAGCGGAAAATATAGGTCAAAGTGACCTAATTTTGTCTGGATGCTGACCTACCATCAGAGATGCATGCATATGCAAGATTACATGATCCTACCATGTATAGTGACTGAGATCTGAACTCGGAAGTAAACTTGAATGTAAGTCGTTCAAGCAGAAAATATAGGTCAAAGTGACCTAATTTTGCCTGGATGCTGACCTACCATCAGAGATGCATGCATATGCAAGGTTACATGATCCTACAATGTACAGTGACTGAGATTTGAACTCGGACATAAACTTAAATGTAAGTCGTTCAAGTGGAAAATGTAGGTCAAAGTGACCTAATTTTGCCTGGATGTTGACCTACCATCAGAGATGCATGCATATTCAAGGTTACATGATCCTACCATGTATAGTGACTGAGATCTGAACTCGGACGTAAACTTGAATGTAAGTCGTTCAAGCGGAAAATATACGTCAAAGTGACATAATTTTGCCTGGATGCTGACCTACCATCAAAGATGCATGCATATGCAAGGTTACATGATCCTACCATGTATAGTGACTGAGATCTGAACTCGGACGTAAACTTGAATGTAAGTCATTCAAGCAGAAAATATAGGTCAAAGAGACCCAATTTTCTTGGAGGCTGTGAGATAGCCCAAGATGCATCTGTATACAAAGTTTGATGATCCTACCCTTCATAATTACCAAGATATATACCTAAATGCGGACGCGGACGCGGACGCCGGGGGTACTCCAAAAGTCCTCCTCAACTTCGTTGAGGCGAACTAAAAACAACACAGAGGAAATATAAGATTGTCACATGATCATTGGATTGGTGTAGTTGCAATATACCAAACCTCAGGAATTGTTTTACTCCATCGCATTGAACACGGTTCTGCATTTCTTCGATAATAATTTTCTTATCTATGAATCAAAACAAGTTGTGAATATGCACTATATATAATAAAACTTTGAATTTGAATTTGAATTTGCTATATCATACTAAAATAAAATATGTTTTTTTTTTATTAATTTCATCATTTTTTTCTGAAGAGACATAAGTTGTCGAAATGCGCATATGCAGAAAATATTTTCACAGTAACTTCGGTATTTAGTTATTTGTTACCACTGGGTCGATGCCTCTGCTGGTGGACTGTTAGTTCCCGAGGGTATTCACCAGCCCAGTAGTCAGTACTTCGGTGCTGACTCGAAAGACGATTCTATTTGGAACCTTGCAATATCTATTTTTGTAAATTTCAATTGTTGAAAAATAAGGAGTATCTCCCTCATGCAAAGCTCTGTCCTAAGCTGATTTTGGACATTTAGATCATATTGGTCTTTTGTTCTCTATCAGTTTTTGAACATCTTTGAGTTTATGGTCTTCCAAACGTTTAGATTTTATCTGCACTGAAGAAACATAAGTTGTCGAAATGCGCATATGCAGAAAATAAATTCACAGTATCTTCGGTATTTAGTTATTTGAAACGAATTCAGCAAATGACTTAAGTCTTGTACAAGATATATGTCTTTTTCGGCTAATTTTGAACAAATTATAATTTTATAAGTTAATCTTGTACTAACTATTACTACAAATGATAAATAATTTGTAAAAATTACAATTGTACACAACATATACATAGTACAGAGATAAAACATGCCTAGATCCGTAAAAAATGCTGTATCAATACGAGGAACCAATATTTGCCAGAGAGCCGACAGAACCATGGGCTCAAACTGGTTGAGGGTTGATACAGTAGTGATACGGATTAAGACATGTTTTGTTCTTTTTATTATGTTTTATCGAAAAACTAAAAAAAAAAAAAAAAACGTTTCAAATAAAGTTCGTATACCTAAGGAATAGTGGAAACAATGGGAACAGATGATTAAGTGTACCCTTTTGAAGTGCAGAACAACTGATCTGGATTAAAAAAAGTTTATACAAATTCTAGGAAAGGGGAATTAAGTCAACCTTATATTCACAAATACAAAATAATTTATTACGTTTTGTCCCATTCTTTTCTTTTGCAAGATAGTTCATTAGGTAGTAGTTTATCTGCATTGGGTTTTATTCGCATTTTTAGTAAACTATCAGGTGAAAGGATAGAGAAAAGGGGAGGTTTGGTACCAATAAACCGGATAGACCCTAAAGATGACTTTTTCATTGCAGGTTCTTTCCGGAGTTCCTTTCGTTATTGACGTATGTCTTTGCCTTTCATTGTTATTTTGCTGTTCAATACCCTTGTGGATTGTGTCTTCGGTCATTACAAGTGCTTACTGTTATCCTTTTTTTAAATAACATACTGATAACTAATCTGTGGTACAAAATGAACATAAATTCTGGGAAGGGGAGGTAATTCTACATTATTTAGTCATTGTGTCCTTATACATCTAATTTTTATATTTCGTTTTTAGATTTTAATATGGTAGTTCTATAAATAAAATGAAAGCGATTTACAACTATAATATCATCGCTTTATACGATATGTTAACAAGTATCATGTATCAATTTGGATTTTAATTGTCATGTCCGTTATTTAAAATTTTGAAAGCGTTTCATCTGATTTATATTAGCAAAACAAAACATTTGGCAGAAATTAATAAAGTATTTCAGTTGATTTTTTATTCCAAAACAAAACATTAGACAGAAATTTATAGTGCTTCATTTGATCTTTAATATAAAGGAAAAAACTATAGAAATTTATAGAAAAAATATGTTTGATACAAATTATTTCCCTGTATTGTTTCAAGTTTGTCGTTTACGGAAATACGTAGTAAGTAGCCATTGTTATATACCAAGTAAAATCGGAAATTTTGTTGTTTCTTAATATTGTTAATTTTCTGCGAAATGTTCAACCGAAAATAAAATTCCGAAATGGCCATACAGCTCATTAAAATTATTGCACTTGGAGTTAACATATGCGTTATGGTCTCATGTTCATTTACTCCATATCCTTTCGTAAAATGTGTATTATCTCTATTTGATCGTTTGATGAATCAATTTGACCATAATGTAATCCATCGAGGTAAAAGGCCAAATTACAATAAACATTGCTAAGAATATGCGTAATTCAACAGTACTCGAAATTACAGGAATGTTAAAAAAAATATTGGAAATGTGAGCACTTTACATAGTGATACACTGTATTTCGATATTGTCAAATAAACACAATTGCATTGTTTTAATTTTTTAAGGTTAACAGACAATTCTGAAAGACAATAAAAGATAAAGAAGCCACCCCGATTGAATTCATACAGGTCATTATCAAATTTTTCAAAATAAGTATAATTATAGGAGCCGTATTGAAATCATATCAAATATGAAAAAGAAAGGGAATATGGTAAATGTCAAGGAGACAACATCCCATCTCCAGGTTAAAACGATCCAAAACAAATCATCTAAGGGTCACCGTACGGTCTTCAACATAGTGAGGAACATCACACCATATAGCAAGCCCTACCAGAAAAACAAAAATGACAGACAAGAGACAAACATAAACAACGATAGGAACTCGGGATAGCCGGACTTGGTACAGGCACTAGCAAAAGCCAGTGGTAGGGTTAAGCCGGTTTATGGGTACCCAAACATCCCGTTTCTCTATCCCTATGGAAATCCGTAATACAAAAAACATGTATGTTGCTAGTGCCGGTACCAAGTCCGGCTATCCCGAGTTCCTATCGTTGTCTATGTTTGTCTTTTGTCATTTTATTGTTTTTCTTGTGCAGTTCTCTGGTTGATTGTGGCATGTGATTGTAATGTTCGGCCATTGTAGGTGTTTCCTGTTATCTTCCTTTCATTAATAAAGGTGAGAAAGAAGAAATAACCAATACGATCTTAATGGAAAACCTAAAACCATAAGACAGAGCTTTGCACGGATGAGATACTCCTTTCTATAAAAAAAATCTACGTAAGTTATTGCACGTTTGAATATAGTCAGTTTTCAGGCAAATACCGAAGTTGGCGAATACTTACAGTAGACCAGCAGAGGTATCGATTCCGGAGACAATAAGTTACTAAATACCGAAGTTGCTATGAATTTATTTCCGGCAGTTGACCATTGTAACAACTTATGTAAATGTATAAACTTAAATTAAATATTGGTCTAGAAAATATTTATCTGAATTGCTATGTTTTTCATGGGCGCCGGTGGTTTGTTGGAGATTTACATATGGGTGGCTATTATTTTCGTTAATATTTTACCCAGAGCGTAGCGCAGCGGAGCGAGGGGTAAAATAAACGAAAATAATGGACACCCATATGTAAATCGACTACAAACCACCGGCGAACATGAATTATTTCGATTCTAATATGACATTTAATTATCTGGGCGGACCTATAGTGTACACGGTAATGGCAGCCATTCCATAATATTTACTGACGTTTTTGTGCACAAAACATATTATGACGTCGTCAGTTTCAGCGTAAAGACTGTTGTGACGTCGCCGATACTGTTATTGGAGATTTTCATATGTCTGGTCGTCATGGTTTCCATTGTTCTCATATTAGAACAGTAGACAAATATTAATAAAATTTCGTTTAAGCGACCATAATCTACAGATAGAAACTGGTCGTTATAAAATATTCCCCGTCAGCAGAGAATTTGTAAGACATGTAAAGTTATTGAGGATGAAAACCATTTCCTTTTGAAATGTTGTAAAATTAATGAACAAAATAGGACAATTTTTTTTGAACTTATACATAAAAAATTCCCACATTTTATCAATTTTAACCAGTTTCAATAAAATAAATTTCATTCTCAATCCAAACTCAACCCTTTTACCAGTAGTATGTTACCTTTCTGAAACAATCTGTTGAATTGATATAGGGTCCACACCGGTCAGAGAGTCATCTATCTTTTATATAATTGTACATTGTATGTTGTATATGTGTTATGTATTGTTTTGTATTGCTTTGACCCCAAGGGATGTAATTTTGCAATAAAGATTAATATAAATTTATGGAAAACAACACAATGTGAACAAATCATTTCTGTTAAAGGGCAGGACATGGTTACCCTCCCGGAATATCTGAAAATACTCTCGATTTAATGGGAGTATTCACTGTACGGGAATTTGTTTTTAATATTGTGTCTGTCTAATGTTATTGTTTTTCTGTGTTTTTTGCCATGATCGTAGACTTTGATTTTCTTAATTTCCACATCGTTTGTTCCTTCGGTATTCGAATGTCGTTCATATTAAATGATAAAAGGAATATTCCTGATGTAACGAACAGTGTTTCTGTAAAACTTTACGTTTCGTTGAGCAATACTGTAAAATCATTTTTGTACACGGTATACCAATTGGGTGTGCACATATTCAAAAACTCAACAAAATATGATTCTGTTGTGCAAGCTTCAAACATCAACTGGAATTGACACACTGAAACCCAAATGAGAAAGAATAAACCTTGTACATATGAGTATCGTAAAACCCGATGTATCCAAAAATGGATAGATATGCATTCTCTTGAATCGTTGATAATATCAAAAACAAGTTCAAACAATTAATCTTGAATTTGTTTTCTAATTTAAATTTTAGCGCTCTGTTGCGTTTGGAATAAACTATTGAGCAAAAATAAAACAAGGATGCAAAGTTTTCAGTTTAACATGTTAAATTTTGAGAAGTAAATATCTCCCGTGTGAAAAACTAGAAAGCAAAAGTCATCCAAATTTTCTGAACTTTTTAAATTTCAACATATTCAAAACAGGGCAGACGATGCTCTAAGGATACCATCATTTATTTTTCAAGAGGGTTGGGGTAGCTTGGGCGATTTTCCCCAGTAAAATTATTCATTTTCATGACAATCACAACAAATTATTTATTTTCACCAAATATCACATCCGTAAAAAAGTTCTTTTGAAAACAAAATTAAATTGTATATTTTCGTGACAAGAAGGATAAAAAAAATTGTGTTACATTGATTTAATTATCTATTCTCAAAACTGCAAAAGTCACCCATGAAGAATTTGATCACGGACTGTGTTGATGTGGTAAATGAGAAATTTTTCTTGCATTGAGGATAGGAATTAGTATCACTCCAAACTTTACAGGAAGGATGTATGGAAGGACTGTTACAGTGATTCTTCATTTCCCTCCGACCCCGACCCCCACCCCCCAGCGCCAGCGTGAAACTAAATTTAACAATTGTGTACTCTATGGGAAAAAATATTTTTATCACCTACTTTCAAACCATTGAAACAAATAGAACAAAACTCTACTTGAATGATATTATGAGGGTCTATAAAAAATGCTCATTTTGTGCGGAATCGACAATAAAAATCATGACCACCAGCACAGAACATGGTTTAACATTTGCCCTATTGGAAATTAATTAATGTCCTCTGAAACCCCTGAACAACATTAAAAAAAAAAAAAAAAAAAAAAAAAAAAACCGGCGTCAGCGCTGATCACATGTTATAACAATGGACTATATTGATAAAGTATTAATTACATTATTTGCTGTAGAGTATTGTTTTAAGGTGAGCGATACAGGATAATTCTCTGAGCCTCTAGTTTATTTTTTAGTTTATAGGGTACAATACTGTTTTTAGATCACCTTTGAAAGACATATTTGGTGGGCGTTAACGGAACAAAGATAATCAGTAAAATTTATACATCATATCTCTCAAATTAATACTCATAAGTTGTTTTCCTGGTAAAACACTTCATTAAATATAAATTTACAAATTATAATTTACGACAACCTAAGGAAACATTAATAGAAAACAATGTGAAATTGTAATTTTCATACTTGAAAATCTCATTGAGCAAAGGCAATAAAAGATACAAAGTTTGATAGCTGTATCTTTATTTTAACATGGATTAGTCAAATGTTATACGGATTTTCCTTACTGGTCTCTCCCTTTGATCGATTCGGACTTTTGTTGTCACTTTTATTTATTTACATTAAAAGTAAATTTCTCACGTATGCAAAAAATAAGATGATCCAACCTTTCCTAAACTTTGCAAATTACAACATATCTAAAACAGGGCAGACGATGCCATAAGGGTACGAGTTTGTAATTTTCAGGGGGGAAGTGGGCTTGCCCGATTTTGCCGAGTAAAAATATTTGTTCCATGTCCATATTTAACAAAAACTATTTAATTTTACAAAGTATCATATCGTAATCTCCAAAGGATTTTTTTTTTTCAAAACAAAAATTAAATTATTAATTTTCAAAACAGGATGGGTTAGAATTTTGTATTTAGTGACACCAAGATTAAATTATTTATTTACATAATTACCTAAACAACCCACTGAAAATCAAATTCTCGTCCCTAAAGAATCGATCTCAGACTTGATTGATATGGTAGACACGAACATCGCTAATATGATAATCGCCATTAGGAATTAATAATTGGAAGACCTTAAGACGAAATGAATATAATATGAGTTAGACCATCCGAACACATGTCAAATAAATATCAAAATGGTGTTCTTGGGTTGAGTTCAATGATAGAAAAAAAAACGAGGAAATAACTTGAGTCAGCAGATCATTTAAAACAATTTAGGTGTGTAAACATTTTCAAATCATTTGAAGTAGAAACTAGAAAAACTGTGAGCAAAGCTCACAAATAAATACCCCCCATTTGGTTACAGAAATTAAAAATCATCAAATCAAATTCTGAAATAAGAGGTGCACATCTACATATGTCATAAAGACTATGTTAAAGGTTCATGAAAATATATTCAGTGGTTCAGGAGAAGTAGCGGATAAGTGACGGATACCCACTGGTAATGTAATGGCTAAGTCCAAGTTTTGCTATGGGAAACCCAAAATATCAAACAAATAAAAATCTGAAATAAAAGGTGCACATCTACATTATGTCATTAAGACTGTGCTAAATATTCATGAAAATCTATTCTGTGGTTCATGAGGAATAGAGGATAAGAGATGGGTACCCCCTTGTAACCTAATGGCTAAGACCATGTTTTGCTATGGGAAACCTCAAAATCAATCATATCAAATTCTGAAATAGAAGGTGCACATCTACATTACCGGGAAGTATGTTATAAAGACTGTGTTAAAGTTTCATGAAAATCTTTTCAGTTGTTCAGGAGGATTAGCGGATAAGAGACGGGTACAATCTATCCATTTGTGATGTAATGGCTAAGTACAAGCTTTGCTATGGGAAACTCCAAAAATCAATCAAGTTAAATTCTGAAATAGAAGGTGCATGTCTACATTATGTCATAAAGACTGTGCTAAAGTTTCATGAAATTCTATTCAGTGTGTCAGGAGGAGTAGAGGATAAGAGATGGGTACCCCGTTTTAACGCAATGGCTATGGGAAACCCCCAAAATCGATCAAATCAACATTAATACTAGAAATGTAAATTATAACCATATTTAACAATGAGATAAATTTTACATACTAGAAAAGATACTTTGAAAATGCAAACCGTCTACATTTATGTTTAAACAGAGTTTGAAATCATAGGATGAGAGAATAATTTAAGGGAAAATTCTCTAGATTTTGAATAAGACCTTAATTTACTCTAAGTAACATTGTGAAGTTTTAAGTAAAAATCCGCACGGGAATAGGAGAAAAACGATATTTATTATTCATCTCTACTAGAAACTTTAGCTGAGTGACGTCACTTGGCTAGATCTCGTTCATTAAAAAAAAAATCCTACCACTGTTTTTATCGTTATTTAAAGCGTTCGAGTGAGATCGTGAGATAACTAATTACTGCAGAAAAAAAGGACAAGCGTGTTACCCTTTTCTCTATATCTAAGAGTTTCTAACAGCATAACTTCTTCGTAGAATAACTAAATTCCAAATTGACTGTGAAATAAAATTGGCTGTTGATGTTTTAAATCGATGCAAAATGATTCCAGAAAAGTAGATCAAAATGACAAAGCAAAATCATTAATTTTTTATTATTATCCTCAAAACAATCTAGGGAGTAATAAATATGTGCACACACACGCGCGTGCTTCTGTGTTAGTGTTAAAAAATTAACACCTTTGTAGTGATGTAATCATTAGAGGTTAATTGAAAACCAAATATACAGAATCATGTCCCTTGTCAAATTTTACCTTTGTTTTGCCCTAAAGGTAAATGTGGCGTGTACTGCTCTAATTACAGGTAGAAAAGGCACACGCCTATTTTTTGAGAAAAAAAAATCGCTTATAATACGATACAAAACTCTAATTTAAATTACTTCACTGATATTAAAAAAAATGACGGATATTGGACAAAATTCTCAAGACAGATTCAGTTCATTATACGTTTCTGCGAGGGTCACACACTATAAAAAGTGTCGTTCGCCCGGCTCAAAACTGAAGGAGCTGAAGAGATTGCATTCGGTGTTAGAAATGTTTGTATTTCGTGTAGAAGTTTGAAAAAATATGACAAATTAGCCTAGACCCTTTTTGGACCCCTTTTCAGTAGCTGAATCCGCTTGCGCTCATACTTCGGTTAAATTCTGTCTGGGACATATATGATCAATATATTATTCCAAGCTTCTGTATAAAAAAAATAACGCTAAGAGGTTGATTTTCATAATGTCTTTGTAATGTCTTCAACATTTTACAATACAAGTGATACTTTCAAATGCCTATGTGTCATGGGTTCAAGTTGCCTGAAAAAAAATATATACTTATATTAATGCCGAAATCGTTTATACAGATAGTTGTGTTATACTGTTAAACCACAGTGATAAGGCTGTGTTCAGTATACGTAAGTTAGTATTTGTACGTGTATATGCAGTTTTATGACACTTTTTATTGCACTTTATAGTCTTATTTCAATGCCCTATGCATGGGCTTTTGTGTGATTCGAGCACAATACGAAGACCCTGAGCATGCGAGTTTGATGAAATTAACTGTTATAATGTTATCGAGTTTATGCACATTTTGATTGTTTTATTGCTGAAATTGGCTCTCTCTATCATTTAATACATCTGTGAGTTCCAACGATCCAGCATATTCTTCCCTAAAACTTTAGTTAGAAGGTAATATACTGTGCACGAAAATACGACAAATGAAATGCCCCTACATCAGATTTGGCTTGCACGTTGCATTTTTTAAATAATTTGCACCAATTTCATTTTCTACACAAAACGAGCCGTCTCCTGCGCATCAATATAGCATGACATAAAAATGTAGATCCAATGTAAATTCAACTGCAATCGGTTTCAAGAAAAAAAGATAGAAGTTTCTATCCCGAGTTTCTATTGTCTGTATGTATAATTATAGGTACTTAAAAATAAGTCTAAGGCATGTGTATCATACCGATTCAACGCATAAGGTGTTTGCGTGCGAAGTTGATTGTGTACACATCAGGCGGTATCAACGGGGAATTGTACTCCGAGGTCGTCATTTTTCCAGGGAAGATCAAGTGATGTGGTCGGATGGGTCTGACACCTGTCATCTCAATAAACAGTTAATACACAATATGGTGTGTCCACGCCTGCATAATTATGAATACTTCTTGTATATGAATCCTAATTTCTACAATGTTTTATTTTGATTTGAGAACACGGAAACTTCGTAAAAGTTCTGGAAATATTATCAATTAAATAATATATTTAAAAGAAATAGCTCCAACTTTTCAGTTCTTTATTGAATAAATTACAAATCGTTGAATTTGGTGAAAGAAATCATTTTGTATTTGGACAGATCAGAGCTATGTACTTGCTATTTTTACAAAGGCTTATCGGTTTTGGTATTTTGTGGTCTTTAGGTATCACGTGACTTTTTAAGTTGACAAGACGACAATATGGCGGTTGATACAACGTGATCTGTTCAAAATTAATTCAGTCAAAAACAATTGAACAGTAATACATATGTTTATGTGCTAACTAAGATATGAGGAACAAAATATTGAATTTTGATTTTTTTTTTGCGAATTTTCTCTTTAATGTTTATGTTTATTAAGAAATACATAATTATACGGTAATCTGCCAACTCTTACGACATATTAAGTTTTTAACTAAACATCTGTTGCATTTTACTGTAATTTCGATTTTGTTTTATTTAAATAAACAAGAAGAATATAACTCGAGTTAAGCGAGTTTCATAATCTCAGAGAACAGACCGATTCATATACTAGGAAAATTACAACGAATGTAAACTATACACTAGATGTGTCAGTGAAGTGTCAGAATGAAAATGATTTCCGTGAAATACGGGACTTTCGAGATGGGAATTCTCATGTACTTGAAGGCGGAAACGATCGCCACGGATACCAGTAAGAAGGCATACTAGATTTTTAAAGATATTGAAATAAATATATTCCACATAAAAACAAACTATTAATGAAATTTTAATGAATTTATAACTTTTCATGTATGACAATTATCTAATTAAATTTTAATTGACGAAAAACAATTATTCTGAAGCGCTACAAATTGACTAAATATAATCACCCGTAGCTCAACAGTTTTCATTAGTGATTCCCTCTCAATGCATTGATGTATTGATTTTTTAAGTATAAAAATATATTTTTTTCCTGAGTGAACACGATTCAAAAGTCGCGTATTGAAAACAACGGCAGTAGAATACCGAAAGAACAAAGCACAATAATCAAAGTCCAGAGACAAGGCAAAAGCAAGAGCACCAGAAGACGGAAGACCAAAGACACCACATGCCCACAAAACACACGAACATTACATATACAACACAAAAAACTAAAGCACTAACACTGTGAACTCTCAAAAAACAGAGTGACATTAGGTACTCCGCAAGGGTAAGCATGTCCTGCTCTGTATACAACACCCGTCACACTGTCAGGGGGTCAATCCAGGGTAAAGTCAAAACCAGTAATGTCAAATTCGGGAAGACGTGAATCTAGCTGAAAATGTCAGTTTTCATTTGTGACACCGACATTTCATATCTATCAATGATGTCGTGGTGACGGCCATAGAATTTCTGAAAGGACGAAAGTAACAACGGCTGAACATATCCCTGACTCAGCAGTTTTTGTGGCAGTGCTTTTGCTCTTTCCACAAAGTCACTGTATGTACTGCATGCTCTACAGTAACGAATTAATTGTGAAATATATACTCCATATGCTTGGGATGTAGGTATATTGCTGCAAAGAAAGGGAAAGTTCACAATTGGGAAGTCAAAATCATCAGGTTTGTCATATAATCTAGATTTCAGACGCCCATGTTCGTCAATGTATAACACAAGGTCGAGGTATGAAGCAGAATCTGGTGCATCGGTTGTCTGTTTAATTGCAAGTTCACTGGGGTAGATGCGATGTAAATATACTAAAATCTTAGGTCATTAAGAGAAAGTACATCGTCTATATATCTGAAGCTGAAACTAAAAGTCTGGGCTAGTTGCTTTTGTTTCTGTTGTATCAGCCCTTGTAAAAACTTTGCTTCATTCGACAAAAGGAAAAGGTCAGCTAAAAGTGGCGCACAATTTGTTCCTATGGGAATCCCTATTGTCTGTTGAAAAACACGGCCTCCACATTCAACAAAAATGTTGTCAATAAAAAATTCAAGCATCTTAATCACGTCATTTTCTCTGTATTTCTTGTTTGAATCAGTGTGGTTCTTAACAAAATATGTTTTATCTTTTCCTATTACCAGATAGGAATACCTGCGTTTTCCGTTTTTGGTACAGAAACATCGATGTATCAGATCCGAAATTACTGTTTTAAGTTTATTATGGGGAAGAGTGTATAAAGGGTAGAAAAATCAAAAGTTTGAATGCTATTGCAGTATGCAAGACTCTTTGAGTTTGGATAGGGGCTTAGCGGTGCATCTGAAAGTAACTCATTGAAAAAATTTCTAGCAACAGGGGCACTGATGTATGTCAATACAACTTTTAGTTCCAATGACCAAAAAAGAGGTCTTTGTGTTCTAAATAACTAAAAACCGAAGTTACTGTAAATTTAGTTTCTACATATGCGCATTTCGACAACTTATGTCTCTTCAGTGCAGATAGAATTTAAACGTTTTGGAAGAACATAAACTAAAAGATGTTTAAAAACTGACGAAGATCAAATAACCAATATGATCTAAATGTAAAGCCATAATTAGCTAAGGACATCGCTTTGCATGAGAATAATCTAAAAAGATTATTTTAATTGTTATCTACATTTTGACAACTTCATAATGGATAATGAACGTTACCTATAATTTCAGAGATTTCTAATTTTTAGAAGCGGCAACTGCTTGAACTGACAACTTCCTAATGCACTGTGATGAAAATAGGATGAAATGTATGAGTTTTAATTTTCACTTCTGTGGAATTAATCGCAATTGCTTAATTGAAAAAAATTCAAAGCAAATATCATAATGTGTGCAAAACAAGTAGAAAAATATCAATAAATGGTGATAAATAATGTTTTATGTTTATTTAATAATTGAGGGGTTAAGGGCCGACAAAATAAGTATTTCATATCAATACAAATAAGGACACATATGAAAAAGAAAGGAAATGAGACAAGTAGACAACATCCCATATCCAGTTAGAAACGACCCAAAACAAAGCATCTAGGGGTCACCGTACGGTCTTCAACACAGTAAGGAGCCTCACACCATACAGCAAGCCCTTAATGGCCTCTAAAAAGCAAAAAAAAAATAAATGAATGAATAAATCAATGGAAACATACCCACATCCAATAATCCGAATATCAAGAAACTAAAATTTCATAAGAAGACAAGGACAAGTCAATGACCAACATATTCCTGACTTGGGACAGGCGCAAAAATTGTATGTTCAGTCACTACAGCACCTGATGATACTTCAGTTTTTGTAGGGGTTCACACTGCTAATGCTTTAGTTTTGTAGCGTTCTTGTTCATTTTTTTATTTGTTTCGTCTTTGTTACGTTGTTGGATATGAATTGCCGTGATTCTTTATTTTGGATTTTGGAATCCCCCCTTTCATCATTTTTGCTTCGGTATTCGTTTGCCGATGTATGAACAAAAGGGGAGACTTGGGTATCCATAAACCGGTTTTTCACCATACCACTGGCTTTCGCAGTACAAAGCTGGCCGTCCCGAGCTCTTATCCTTGTTTACGTTTGTCTGTTGGCTTTTGTTTCTTTTGTCCCTTCCAAACAGTATCTGTATCTGATCCAAAATTGCCGCCATCGGGAACATATTTTAACATTAGGCCCTATTTAAAACGAATTAAAAAATCTCATAAACTTTTATTCCAGCTAGAATAAAATTAAGTCAAAATGGTTGGCCTTTAAATGTTTGACAAAAAATACCTGTCGTAGACTATGACTTGCATATAAGTATTATATGCGATTGTTGTTTATTGTTGTAATCAGTTGTCTGATTACAGAAGTGAATATACGCAGGAGTTAGTAAGAGCTCACTTCCCTTCAAAGAAAAAGTTTCTTATATATATATATTGATTTATTTACGTATAGTTAGAATACATCGATGTCCTCTTATTGATATGTTATAGTTGATGTGAAGATGAGGAGTTTTCGTTGACGTCAGTGTTTATTTTGACACTGTGAACTTTTCATTTAAGTATCGGCTTTGTTCTCACTTTGAACAGTCAGATATCAGACAGAGAGCGTAGTTTAGGGTAAGTGTAAACTACTATATGAATTGAAGTTGTTTTTAATGTAAAAATGTCACCTCGATTTTCTCAATAAATTGTTTTCACATATCACAGAAAGAATATTTCAGACAAATTAAAAATGAAAAAAAAGCTTAAGGCAAAAATTAATTGTATTTTGCAGATTTATTCAAAATGGAACACTGTAGAAAAATAACGTCATGGGATATTTACGGCGTGAGAAAGTTCCCGTACAGAGGCAAAAGAAAGTATAATCCTGGGTTACATCAAACCTTTTACGGAAAAATTGTGATTCAGAATGATGTGTTTGGACTGACAATATATCAGTTTGAGAGAGAGTTTAGGGCTTGTCTGGCGAGGAGAAAAGAAAAGGAACAATGGATTCTCAACATCCGATTTCCTGATAAAACTACAGCAGAATATCTTGAGTATTTGAAATATGGTGATTGTACTGTAGAAGGTTAGTAAGGACTCAATTTATATCTTATTTTACTTGAGTAGTTTGAATATAGAATAAGAGAGATTAAATGTAATGTCCTTGTGTTACCAATCTTCGGTGTTATTATCATATGCTTTCAACACCCCCACCCCCTAAAAACAAGAAAAAGAAAAACAAACGATTTAAGTGCACTTGACAATATTTTGGGAAAATTGAGCAGTTTCACAAATATCCTTGAATAGTCTTTAATCGATTCCCTCTCCCTGATACTCTTTAGGTTTGTATTAGTAATACGTATTGGTGTAAGTGTATTAGTGGATACAAAAATCTAATTAAAATGTCAAGAGAATCTACTAAATTGACTGTCTAGCTGGCTATGATAACGTCCAGTGGTGACATATTACATGGGATTAATGTTAACACATTCTCCTCGTTTGACAGGTAGGATAACGAAGTTGAAAAGACCAACAACGCGAATCTCTTAGATAATATAAACCGATAGAAAATCTATAAAATGGTGTAAAAATAATACAAAATACCGAACTAACTGTGAATTTATTTAAATTATTCTCTCTTGTTGGTCTTTCCATTATAGACTAAAATATTCGTTTTACACAACACTAATCAGCAAATATTTTGCAACAGGTTCCAACCCTATCACAGATCGACGTCTCCTGCAAGTAGTTGGTACTGAATTAGATATTCGTACAAGACAAAGAATGTTTAATATCATTGACACAATTGCAAATCGAGGAAAGCTGAACAAAAGAAAAATTTCAAGTGGAAGTCTCGCCGAGGGTATTGATTTGCCAGGAAGCGATCTAGATGTTATGTGCGAGTTGATGGCAATAACGGTAATAGAAGATCTAAACATGAAAAATACTATAGTAGACGAAACCATATTATTGATGGAGATTGATGCACGATATTTTGGTTTCTGTAAATTAAAACTTGTTGCTAATTGTTACATTATGGCACCATTAATGAGAAATGCATGTATAGAAACCAGGTTTGGAGTGTTCATCTCAACTGATAGGTTTGTGAATTATTTCTGCGGAAATTGTCGTGAAACGATGACTAGACATGGACCATGTCTATCGAATGACAATCAGGATATTGATTTTGCTATTTGCTTTAGATCAAAGTGCTGGCCGACAACTGCGATTAACTGGATTCATCGACAAAGATCAGGACAATGGCCTACGGAATTCGTGATTGATTCCATAGTAAACGATGGCTGTTTATTTGTACCAATTGGTCCGAGGAATGTAGGTGATGAAACCTTATGGCGAATATCATTTTCTTTAGCAGAAAAGCGTCTAACGCATTCATTCAATTATACACAATTACTGTGTTATATTCTGCTAAAATTAACACTAACAAATGTCATAAATAAAATTAAGAAAGCTAAGGACGTGCTCTGTTCGTACTTCTTGAAGACAACAGTATTTTGGTTATCAGAAGAAATATCAATTGACACATTCAAAATTAATAATTTATCGTATTGTTTTGTTCTATGTATTGACAAACTGATGTCGTTTGTTAGAAATTCTCTTTGTCCAAATTATTTCATTCCTCAGCAAAATATGTTTGTTGGCAAAGTTGATGAATCTAACAAAAAATTACTACTAAGCATTTTAAGAGAAATTAGAAACATGGATTTTAAATTATTGATTGAAAGAATAATAGGGACATATCTTAAAGATGATAAACCTTGTAACATAATCGACAAAAATAATTTTTCTATAAACCTTGATCTTCTTTTCTACAGAATACCACACAAGGATATCGTCAAAGGCATTGAATGTGGATATAAAGCTTTACATTATATAAATGAATTAATGAAATCAGAATCATCAGAATTTATAATGGGTGTACTCAGACATTATCATGCAAATGTAAGTCAACAAATATCTCAGATGATAGTTTTACCTGAACATGGCCGTGAACGTAATAATATAATCCGACGTTGTAAGAAACACTTAATAGATGGTACAAAGACAGATGCTGTGTCTGGTTGGTTGTTATATGCTTCATTTTATTATGTACTAGGACAGTACAAGAAAACAATACAGATAGCAGATAACGTTTTGTCTCGTTGTACACCTGATATGATTATGTTAGAAAAAGACGTTTATAATTCAGAAGACAAGAATAAATATAAACATAAAATTCAAGGTCATCTGACATTAGATCAGAGAATGAGACAAGGAACAATAAATGAAGTGGTATATATAACAAAGTCAACCCTGATACCACAAGAACTACAATTAGAGGTACAAGATAATCATCTGTTATTGAATCCTTTTGTTCTTGCGAATTTTTTACGTTATCTTTCTTATTCATATCTTCACGATAATATAAGCAAAGAACGTGCGCTACGTGATTTATATCTTACGATAACCGAAGGACAATTTATGACTGATATTATTTTATCGACTTCGTTAGTGTTACTTGGTATCTGTTATGAGATGTCAGGTGACATACATTTAGCGTTTCACTGCTATGATGAAGCTTTGAATTGTGGACATTTTGTGTGTCGTTCTGCTGATCAAAGGATTGCAAACCTTTCCAGTACACGAACGTTTTATGAAAAAATAGAAATACAGTGAAACCTGGTCTTACGGTCACCTTTGTATAGCGTTAACCTTTTCATAGCGGTCACATTTTTTGTTTCCCAACAGATTTTACTATATAAATGTAGCCTATATAACGGTCACCTTCTCAACGCGGTCATCGGTCAGTAAAATCGAGTCTGTTTAGTCATAATTCCTACCTATAACGGTCATCACTCGCATTTTGTTTACATTGCAAGTATAATATTCATCTGGAAGCTAGATACGTTGGGTAATCAGAAGTATTCCGAATGTGAAATTTTAATGACTTTTTTCGTAATCAGCTGTTCGACGTGTAAACAATGTAATCAGGTTTCTTTAGGCCGTGTAAATTTTGTGTACAGGTGAAGTGGACATTCTTATTCAAAAATAAACAACAATATGGAAATTTGGCTTCTTTATATAAAGGTCACCTGCTTATGGTGGTCATTTGTTCTGAATCCCCTCAGTGACCTTTATAGACAAGTTTAACTGTAAATGAATAGAATACTAGTATATAACGATATGAGAGATTGTAGTATACGTGAAATAATCTATAATTATTATATAGATGGCGGTGAGAAATCGAGTTTTCTTGGTTTGAAAAAATATCATCTTATCACTGGTGAAAATAAAGGATTTCTAGTCACCGGAGGAAATGACGTCACATTATGTCATTGTTAAGTAAACACCGTCCCAATGAAATGAGAAAAAATATGTACGATTATTAGCTATAACCTTGTACGGTACCTATGCGGTGCAGTGCGTGCAGGTTATGCTCGTGTTAACATGTTTTATTTTGAAAAGGGGATATATGCAGACTAAAAAAAATGGGTGGGGTTGGGAAGTTGGGGGGGGGGGGGGGTGCACGGGGGTTATTCCAGCCAATGGACTACTAATTACATACATTTACTGTAACATATACAAAAAATACCAAAATACGAAATAATGAATAAATTGTAAACCTATATTAACCTACAATTTTGAGATGACCTATTATATATATTATGGTTGTTTGTTTGGTTTTTGTTTTGTTTGTTTTTTGTTTGTTTTGGTTTTGTTTTTGCTTTTGTTTTTGTTTTGTTTTGTTTCTTTGTTTTGTTTTTTGTTTTTGTTTTTGTTTTTGTTTGCTTTTCGTTTTTTAACGTAAACTTAAGAGAAAAGTACATTCGTTCGGAATCCATCAACGCCATCTCAAATCTCAAATAGGTATTCTGGATTTCTAAATTAAAAAGTCATTAGTCCTGAGGACAGCGGACACTTGCTATTACTTGAAAAGGTAGTTTTATTAATGTATTTACCGATATAACTTGTAAAAATCATTTCCTTCTTGCGTGTTACAATTTGTCTGAAATTATAATGGTTTGTATTTAAAAAAAGATTTTAACCTTGATTTTAAACATTTATTCAATAATAATTATACTTTTTATCATTGGCATAGGTGCCAAAACAACCATTTTTGACAATATTATATCCAAAGCATTTTATCCATGGAGATTAATTTCAAGTGGGAGTCTTGCAGAGGGAGTAGATTTGCCAGGAAGTGATATAGACGAAATGTATGAGTTCAAGACAGTGACAGTAATTGAAGATCTGAAATATTTGAATACGCTAATGAGGGAAACTACGTTACTGATGGAACCAAGTACACGGCATCCAGGCTTTTGTAAATTAAAACTTGTTGCCGAGGGAGTCTATGCACCATTTTTTGTATGGGATTCTTTAAAGAAAACAAACTTAGGTGTTTACATATCAACTGAACAATTTATTAATTCTTTTCAGAATTTACCAGTTTTCAAAATGAAACCTAGGCATGGACCCTGTTTTGCCGATGTACATCTGTCCTTTGATATGGCATATTGCTTCAGTTCAAAGTATTGGCCTTTAAATGCGTATAACTGGATACACCGACATCGACAAGGACGATGGCCTACGGAACACGTGATTCATTCTGTAGTAAACAGTGGCTGTTAATTCGTCCCAGTTGGTCCAAAAAAAGAATGTGACGAACTTTTATGGCGCATATCATTTTCTTTCGCGGAAAAGCTACTTACTCACTCAATGAATTATACCCAATTACTGTGCTATGTTCTTTTAAAACTCACAATTAAAAATATAATCAATAGAAATGATGAAGTGAAAGACGTACTGTGTTCCTACTATTTAAAAACTACAATGTTTTGGATATCAGAAGAAATACCTATCGACACTTTCACAATCGATAACTTATCGTGTTGTTTTTCTTTATGTATTGAGAAACTAATATCATTTGTAAGAAATTGCTACTGCCCAAATTACTTCATTCCACAGCATAATATGTTCACTGGCAAGGTTGATGAATCAAACAGTAATTTACTCTTAAGTATTTTGCTTGAGGTGAAAAACACTGAACTTGAAGTTATAATTGATGAAATCTTAAAAAACGATATCAACAACCTATCCCTAGGTACCATAAACGACAAAAATCAATCGGTAAATCTTGATATGCTTTTCTATAGAATAACACAAGGCACTATGTTTTTTAATATTGTAACTGGATATAAAGTTTTACATTATATAAACATACTAATGAAATCAGAATCATCAGCATCAACATTAAGTGTACTCAGATATTATCATGCTGATGTTAATAAAAAAAATACCTCAGTTGTTATTTTTACCTGAACATGGTCGTGTGCGTAACAACATAATCCGACGTTGTAAGAAACACTTAATGGATGGTACAAAGACAGATGCTGTGTCTGGTTGGTTGTTATATGCTTCATTTTATTATGCACTCGGGAAGTACAAAGAAACTATAGAAATAGTAGAAAATGTGTTGCCTCGTTGTACACCTGATATGATTCTATTAGATAGTCCATTTTTTACAACAGAAGATATAAACAAATATAAGCATAAAATGGAAAGTCATTTCACATTTAATCAGAGAATGAGACATGGAACAATAGCACATGTGCATTTTATACAAAATTCAACACTAATTCAAAAGGAATTAAAACTGGAAGTACAGGACGATCCCGTTTTTATACCGCCCGTTGTCTTTGCACATTTTTTACTTTATTCTTCTTATAAAATTCTTTGTGATAGTTATAATGAACAACGTGCATTACGAGATTTATTTCTTACACTGAAAGAAGAATATTTTATACCTCCTGATTTATTATCTATTTCGTTAATTGTGTTTGGCATTTGCTGCGAGTTATCAGGCGATAGAGACGCGGCTTATGATATTTATTATACGGCTACGTGTTGCAAACATTACGTGTGGCCTTCTGCAGCACAAAGGATGACAAACCTTTTAAAATAAATATAAAACAAATATGTATGAAAAGGAAATAAAACACTGAAAAGTGATGTGGAAAATATGTATTGAAATGGACACATGACTAATTACGGCTGAGAAAATATCACAAGATAATAAAATACAAGTGAATTTAATAATATTCAATGCAATATAAAAGAAATTATCCAAATGAAAAAAAAATATGTGCATTTTATATTCTGTGACAATTTTTGTTAGTTTATTTTTCAATCTCCGATAACAACTATTTTAATTATGTTTCCTTGAATAAAATTTAAACATTACATAGTGAACTGAAATATTCGTTATTATAGCGATTCAAATTAAATCACATATTTTGTAAAACTGATTTACATTGCACATCTTTATTTTTTCCTTACATAGAGAAAATACTGAAATGCCATTGTGACTCCTATAAAATGAACAAACATCATTTGAAATTCTTCAATTATAACATTATTACATAGGAAAAATCATTTTCTTCTCAACTTCCTGTTTCTTGTGTATCGGGCAGTACGTCAATATCAAGAAAGTGTTAAGTACTCCTTTTTTCTCGTCCGCGACGAAAATGTCACGGAAGTGAGACTTAGGGATAGGGTTTCCGGTGGCGGCTGCAAAGGCGTCAACAATTAACAATTGAAAACTATTGTGAATTAACAAGCTTATGTTAGTTTTAGGTCTATAGTATTTGATGTGCAGTTTCATTATTATGGGTACAACTCAAAATCCCTACTTAGTTTATGGCCCTGTCCCCTTAGTTATGCATGAACGATCACTAAGTTTTAGCAAGCAGTTTGTACAGCATGTACCAGTAGTCCTAAGCGCTTGATATTTGACATGCAGTTGCGTCTTGGGAAAACATACCGATTCCGCACCACTATGGTGGCCCTGGCCCCTTAGTCAAGCATGAACGATCACTTTAAGTTTTTAGCAAGCAGTTTGTACAGCATATACCAGTAGTCCTAGGCGCTTTATATTTGACATGTAGTTGCGTCTTGGGGAAACATACCGATTCCGCACCACTACGGTGGTCCTGGCCCCTTAGTCACGCATGAACGATCATTTTAAGTTTTTAGCAAGCAGTTTGAACAACCTATACCAATAGTCCTAGGCAATTGATGTATGACATACAGTTGCGTCTAAGGGAGTACAAACCGATTCCACGCCCAGATGGTGGTTCTGGCCTCGTAGTCACGCATGAACGATCCCTTTTAGTTTTTAGCAAGCAGTTTGTACAGCCTATAGCAGTAGTCCTAGGCACTTGATATTTAACATGCAGTTGCGTCTTGGGGAGAACATACCGATTCCACGCCTGATGGTAGCCCTGCCCCCTAGTCACGCATGAACGATCACTAAGTTTTAACAAGCAGTTTGTACAGCCTATACCAGTAGTCCTAGGCACTTGGTATTTGACATGCAGTTGCGTCTTGGGGAGTACATACCGATTTAGGCCCCTTAGTCACGCATGAACGATCATTTTAAGTTTTTAGCAAGCAGTTTGAACAACCTATACCAATAGTCCTAGGCAATTGATGTATGACATACAGTTGCGTCTAAGGGAGTACAAACCGATTCCACGCCCAGATGGTGGTTCTGGCCCCGTAGTCACGCATGAACGATCCCTTTTAGTTTTTAGCAAGCAGTTTGTACAGCCTATACCAGTAGTCCTAGGCACTTGATATTTAACATGCAGTTGCGTCTTGGGGAGAACATACCGATTCCACGCCTAACGGTAGCCCTGCCCCCCTAGTCACGCATGAACGATCACTAAGTTTTAACAAGCAGTTTGTACAGCCTATACCAGTAGTCCTAGGCACTTGATATTTGACATGCAGTTGCGTCTTGGGGAGTACATACCGATTTTATGCCCATATGGTGGCCCTGGCCCCTAAGTCACGCATGAACGATCACTTTAAGTTTTTAGCAAGCAGTTTGTACAGCCTATACCAGTAGTTTTTTTTTTAATCCATTGTTTTTGATTGGTCACATTGCAAGCTTTACTTGCGAGAGGCGTCTTCAGTTTTTCCTTGTATGCTATTTATATTTATGTGATTTACCTATGTATCATTTTAGATATATATTTTTCTGGTTAAAATAGACAAAAAAAAGTTTATACGTTACACCAATTCTTGTGTAGTGTACAGCCGTTTTCAGGAAATATACATCAATTATCCAAGAATGTTAATTTTATGTAATGTTAAAAATACATTGCAAATAGTGCAGTAAAACTGTTTAAATTCTTCTCTATCATGTGCGATCTCTTCAACAGCATACAGCCTCTACAATCTCAAGTCAGGATGAATTCTAGTAAATTAGAATATAGAAACGGTGGCTGTAAAATGTTTTGAGAAAGCTTTGCTTTCGAAGAAATGTTATCTCATCTTAATTTGTACATTATATACACCCCTACCATATTTGATGTAAAAAGTCGCATATGCATTGGATAATTTGACATCATAAACTAACCGCATTGTAATATTTTTTGCCTACACCAGGTTGCGCATTGGCATTTTGAAGCAAAAGAAGAATTGCCACAGGAATAAAAAATGAATTATCCCGCACTTTTCTTATGAAAATGTTGGATATTGTTTTTGTCTCGTAATTCTCTCCGTCCTTTGTCTGTCCGTCCATCCGCCTGTCCGTCCATCTGTCTCTTTCCGTTAGATGGACCTTGTCAGTTGAACTTCTCTCTCATTTTTGGATCTAGGGTTTTAATTTTGTTTTAGAATGTTGCATATATGCTGCAGATGCGCAATAAGCTTTCGGATTATTTATATTGATCCTGGTGGAACCAAGAGGCCAAAAGATGAGTTTTTCTTACTTATGTGAGCTTGTCAGTGGAACTCCTACATTTTTGGATTTATGAATTTAATTTTGATATAGAATTGTTGCATATAGTCTGTAAATTGAAATAAGCTTTCTGAATTTTTATTTCCGTTCCAACTTTGTTAAGGGAGTACGAGCCTCAGATTTCAGAAGCATTCTATATCCTCGGGTTTTATCCATTCAAACAATGCTAATAAATTTTTCACATGGATCACATTTTCTTGGTCATAAGTCACTTTAAAATACATAAAATAGACTGTGTATAAAATTTAATCAACTTCCAATTATAATTTCATATATTTAAAGGCCCATAAACATCTTATGCAAATTGAAGGAAAACTCTAGAGAGATCTGTTTCCCGCCAAAATTCTGACGTCTTTTATCTCAAAAATTCCTACATGGATTTCAAAATTTTTTGCTCAAGATGTTCCATTAAATGTGCTCTTCAAGACAAAAGGTCAGAATTTTAATTCTAATTACAAAATTTTTGAGACTCGTACTCCATTAAATTTCCTGAAAATGTCAAAGACTCGTATTTTTTTAAACTTATCATATAAAATTATATTGTGGTAAGTGTTGAGAAAAAAAATCAAAATTCTGAATATTTTAAAATATTATACTTTATCCATATATTTTCTCTATATGTCTTTGTTACCAAGCCGGTCCAATATATAGTATATTGACTGGACCCGGTCCAATATAATGGAAAAATGCGGAAGCGCATTTTCAGTAATTGTACACATCAATTATTACTGCCATCGTTATTTTCACCATTTCTAGTTTTATCTTTAAATTAAATATGAAATTTATTTAATCATTTTAATGAAAATATAATGTAATTTGAAATTGATAATTTCGAAACAGGTGTTAAAATAACATTATCTGTTTCCAATGTATATTTCATGGCAATATTGATTTTATGGAGGAATTGTTTTAACACTTTTAGATCTTGTCTTTTTTTTTTGATTTTTGGTTTTCGAAATATTTGAATCTTATCTGAACTAATTAAGGAGACACAATTTGCGGGAAAGGTCATCTATATACTTGACTAAATTGAACTGTTATATTGATGCTTTCGAAATTGTTTAAAGAGGCATAACGGCATTATGCCACTACCATTTACAGTTTTCAGTACATAACCAACGTAAAAGAATATTTCATTTCAATTTTTAGGACCCTTAGAAAAATATCTCATTGATGAAGACATTGCACGTATACTGCCTTTTGGGGCTTTCATATGGCCGAACTTAAAACATACAAAAAAAAGATCATCTAAGAATAAAAAGACGAGGGTCCATGCTTAAAAAAGACAACAAATGGTCGAGTATAATATAACAAATAGTTCATGTCACTTCGGGCCAAATGGCAGCTTATGGACCGGTCTCTCACTCCCAAAATACTATATGGACCTCAGCTTGCTTCGGTCCATATACTATTTTGGGAGTGAGAGACCGGTCCATAAACTGCCATATGGCCCTCAGTGCCATGAACTATTTGTATATTATAAAATGTGATTCCAACTTTGGTAAATATCCCGAAAGTCTAAAAGACCATTTTTTTCTTGGAAATCTACTTAACAACCATACTTTAGGAATTGTTTCAATTAGTACAAACATTTTCACCAATTGTTTTCCAAAATATTTGATTCCAATTTTGTCGAATTTCATAAAACTTACAGATTGCGTTTTTTTTTGGATATGTCCCTAGTAACCATACTTTTAGAAATTGTGTCAATTAGAAGAAAACATGAATTTGCTAAAAAAAATATTCCAACTATTGTAAACTTCCTGAAATTCTACCCGGCAACCATATATTTTAGTATTTGTTTTAAATTAAGAATTGTAAAAAAAGTATAGACAGATTACGCCCAGTGTCAATAACAACTGTTTTCCATGTCAAACACTGAAGTTCGGGATGGCCATCATTTCTGATGGAGTCATTTCTAGTTTTATTTGCGATAATTGAACAATCCAATCGACTCAGAGAAGAAGCATTAACAGCAGATAGTGTTTGATTAAATGCTGTTGCTTAAAAAATATAAATTCGAGATTTAATTAAATAAAGGGTTGTCAAATTGAAAAATTGTTTAGAACCACAGAAACTAAGCACGCCATAAATACCACCCACCACAGCATAATTACGATAAACGACTGGAAAATCAAGCGAGTGATGCACACAGTGTACGATTCCAGAGCTTGATCATTTTGCGAAGAAGTTTATTTACGATAGGCACCCGACAAGATGGAAACCCTATTCTTTCAAAAATGTTGTATATATAGTGACTCGGTATAATGACACATCTCCTCGAAATCAGATCACAATAATTTTTGGACCGAATGAAACTCTAGATCCTACTCATTTAGAAGAGCTCTTAGATTTCATATATCTGGACGAATAGTCACAGGCATCTGGACAACTGTAGAACAAGCAGAGCCCTTTTGTCGAGTAACAGAGGACGTCTCGAGGCGAAAGGCACTTTAAGGCTATTCAAATGTAGCACACGATTCTTAATGTCATGCGCATACATAATAGATCTTTTTTTAAAACCAGGGGTTATGTTGACAAACACAGGAATTTGTCTGCAAAACACTTAAACATAGAAATGATCAGGACTGAAAATGTATTTTATGCACAGGACAAGAAGACTCACAAACGTAAGACCAATATATTGAAACGTCAAGAAGGACTAATTTACTATTGCAAGCACAAGCTGATGTCGGCCTAGGCAAAAAAATTGCAAATTCCATCTTGTTTGCAGCATCAAAATCTACCTAGAAATCATTTTTATTGAAATAGGTTGAAAATTAAAATTTTGACGTATCTTGGAAATTACGGTTATTTTGAATTTTTTCCATAGCCTGCACGTTTGACTGTCTAACTACCTACCATATTTTATTTGATAACATCAATTAATTATTCTCAAAATAATCTTAAACGTCTTTTCTTTTTGAATCCACTATTTTTTTTCTTTCGGCTACGATGACCATGTTTATTTTTCGATTGCGACAAGAATTATGTGTGCGCTGAATAACAATAGGCACATGCTTTCCGTAAACTTTCAGCTACTTGAACATTTGGTTTTTGAAATATTACAAAAGTACAAATCAGTCATGTTCAATTAATTTTGTCCGGACATCTTTTAGAAAATAGCCGGATAAAAATTATTAGAAGAGAGAAAAAATATTGAAAAATTATAAAAAAGAAAAGACAAAACAATATGTCGTTCCAACTACGTCGGGGGCGAAATAACAAGTTGTAACTAAGTTCGCAAACCGAAATACAAAAATCTCCAAACGAACTGCTATATCAGATTTCTTGGCATTATAAATTTCCATTCGAAAAAAAATAGCAGGGGTTCACCTTATAATTTGCCCTATACAATCAAAACAACATGCCGTTTCTCAAAATTATAAGTTTCTAGCTTGGTTTCTGTGACAGAAAAATGCTCCTTTATCCATTACAACCAATTTTATTTCTCGTTTTAAAACATGGTTTTCAAGGCTACTGTAGTTATTACGAAATTTCCAATTCTGAAGAACTTATCCAATATCACACATAAACTACCTATGAAGTCTGGAGTAGCTAGTGATAAATAGTTTCCAGATACTGTGAAAACATTTAAAATCTAAAATGCCAATTTCCCATATGAGTTTAGATATGACGACCCCATTCCCTTTTTTATTCCCCAAAATTACCCTTAATGGACCACACTTTGAAAATATTTTGATGGTTCATATCAAGATATATGTGGCTAATATAGTACCAAGTTTGAAACCTCTAGAGAAGAAAGAAACATTGAATAATAATAGTAATAACACGTTATAACTGTTCTCTGAGCAAATCACAGAAGTCCTCCAAACGAATTTCCATATCGGATGTCTGGGCATTATTAGACCCATCTGAAAAAAATGAGCAGGGTTTCCCATTATAATTTACTTTATTAATTACAATTATCAACAGTAAATACAATTTTCTCAAAATTTCAACATTTTGATATGGTTTCCCTGACAACAGTTGTTATGTTGTACTTTCCAATGATGTAGAACTTATCTTACATCATATACAACCTTCATATGAAGTGTGACGGAGCTAGTGATAAAAGTTATTCACAAACACTGAAAACATTGAAATGCCATTTTCCCGTTGAGTTACTACATATGTATAAGGGGATCTCGTACTTTTTTTGATACACCAAAAGTACTCTTAAAGGACCCTCTGAAAAATGTTTAATGATTGCACATCTAAACATGTATGTTAATATGCAACCAAGTTTGAAACCTATTGGTCAGGTACATCCGGACAAGAAGAAAGAAAAATGAATTATGATAAGATGAAAAATAAAAAATGCAAGAAGCACTTAAAAAAAAGACAAAAACAACATGTCGAACCGACTACGCCATAACAGTTTTATTCACAAATACAAGTACTAACTGATGTCGCCCCTGGTATCCAATTCGACGAATCCACAATGTTTATCTAAATTTACCCAGAAATTCGTTGAAATCAGACAAAGTTAAAATTTTGACGTATTTGGGCGGCCATCTTGAAAATGGTAGCGATTTTGATTTTTTTTCTTTGCTTAAATTCTTATTTTCATCCTATTGAACTTTAATACAAGATATTAATAACGTCATCAAGGCAGTTCTTGAGATTTGAATCACAATTCTAACATTAAATGGCGGCTATTTTGACAATTTTTTCACCGCCATGCACAGCTTCACATGCTGGTTATTCAACTAGTGTGAAGGTAGCCCACAATAACAGCCGACAATAACCGCTAGCCGACAATAAGCCAGCCCACAATAAGAAAGGAAGCGTTCGACAAATTTCTTGGAAATTTCTATACAGATCAACAAAAATGATAAAGAATTAAAATCTTAATTAATATAAGGGTAATTATACGATGTATTGATTCTTAATTAAACTAGTTGATATGGTGCTCTCACACAATGCCTCATACCTATAGACCCCCCCCCAAAAAAAAAAAAAATTGAACCCCTAAAAACCCTCAAAAGACCTAAAAATGACATAAGTTTATTAAAAAAACGCAAAAACAGCACAAAAACCCCATATTTTTT
>MJUU01060717.1:114053-135315 GCA_002080025.1 Modiolus philippinarum
TGGAATGTACAAACCATTCTTTGGGTGGGTGGGGGAGGGAGACACGCCCCCTTTTGTATCTGTAGTTGTGCGTCACAGATTTTGGGGACTGGATCCAACGACAATTATTTTTACTATAAATTGAGACCATGTGAATCATTATTAGAATTATTTTTCTGACATCCCTTGGCATGCATGGATATTTTTTTCTTAGCTCATTCCTTTATTTCACCCATTATAGACCTGTATGCAATGACCAAATATATGTTGACTTCCTGTACATTTTCTGTATGCAGTTAAAATGTGCTGTACCACATTTTTCACATGTCAATTTTAGACTGACCAGATAAATTCTTACGATGTCATTGCTAGTTCTTTGATACTGATATTTTAATATCAACTACTGAATATCAAAGAAAATAATACCAATGAGGGATTAAATATGCAATCTCCAAGAAAGGAATAAATACAATTTGAAATCGTACACAAATTATGCGTAATTATCCGCCAAAGACATACATGTACTATGACAATTAAACACATCACACATAAACTGAATTGTATTACTTTTGGTCCTTGGGTACATTCCATATGTTCGGATTTTTTATCTTCAAAATGTTTGGATTTTTATCTGCACTGTAACCAGTCCAGGATTGTTTTTTTTTTCATTCCTTAACATGTTTAAAGGAATGCTACATACACTGATACAGTAAATGTATGTTGTCTCCTTGACATTTACCGTATTTCCTTTCTTTTTCATATTTGTAAAGAAGAATAAATTAATAAGTTGGTTACCGAACTGACTGACAAGTTACGGGGAGGAGAGGGTGGTGGTATATATTTTCGTACTGAATTTTAAAACAAAAATAATACGGCACAGCTGCAAATCAAATGTGTTTAAACACAGGATTGTTTATATGCAGTTTATGTTTTTCATACTATTAGCCAAAGAAAATGAGTTTATACTAAATATACATTGTGCTGTACTTAGGGAAGAACAACACACCCCCTCACTGAAATTTTATGGACAGTATCACCAAAGCATAAATAACGTTGCAGTAAAGAAGTTTTTAGCTTATTGTTATTAGAGGGTAACAAATGTTCAGATTCTAATAGCAACATGAAGTCGAATAACTATACCTAATAGCCACTTTGTTTAGAGGGTACAATATATTCAACTCATTATTAGATATGATAAACAATAGAAGTCCAAGAACACACCAATATGTGAGGTTAAAATAGAAAAGTCAAAATATTGCCCTGAGCAAGGACAGAAAAAAAGAAAAGGTCTGTATTAGGATATCGAAAGTATAACAACCACATATGCAGTTTTAATTGTCATAGGACATTCCATGCTTTGTTAGGTGTTGCTGTTGTTGAAAAATATTTTGTTGTATGAATCTTATAGTGCGGTATATTCCTTTTTCTCCAAACAACAATTAATACCCCTATTTTGCTTAAGGATTGTTACTGGTGCACTGAACTAAATGAGTGCTTGCTCATTGTTGAAGGCCTATGGGTAACATCAAGATGAAGAACAACAATAAAAGTGAAGTTACATTTGCTAATTGTCCCATAAGAATAAGAATAAGAAAACTTTATTTTGATTCGTTACATTTATAAACAATATAACATAAGCTCTGAAGAGCTTTTTACCGAATATACATTAACAATAAAACAACACAAGTCACATGCAAAATTTAAAACTAAAATAAGCTAAGACATGCAAGCAAAAAGCAAAAAAGCAAAAGGCCTGTATATAGACTTGAACAAGGACCCACGTGGCAAGCGCCTCTTTGGGCTCCTGTTCAAACTTTGCATACAGATGTACCAAACAAAAGTTGAAGCAGCAATAAAATATACTGAACATTTAAGATACACCAACATAATCAGTAAAAAGCTGAACTGTTAACTAAAAATTAAAACATAAAAAAATTTAAATCGAAGCTAAAAAAAAATTGCAAATTTAAACGAAAAGATAATAAATATAAAAATAATAATGTAGGTTTACTCTATATCCCTTGTATAACAATTAAGATAATAGACTGAAATTGTCACAAGTTCTGTAGAGGAAACATTGTAACACCAGGTTCGTTATATTTTGCACATTTTTAGCTACCCCGGTGCATATGCTTTTCATATGGAGCATTATTGATATAAGTAATATAAGATTATTTTACCATAAAATCATATCAAAAACACTCATTCTTAAAGTGATTTCATCAATGGGAGTATGTAAGAAGCTAAACTGTATTGAGGATATAACTTCCCTTTTTGGACTCGAGACTTTTACCTTTTTTTTTGGGCGTACTTTTGACCTGACCACTAGAGTTCATGGACTCCACAGACTCAAAAGACGAAGCATTTTGTACTTGTACTTCAAATTAAAAAAAAACAAAAACAAAAACAAAAGATAGACTCTAGACTTCATCCATTATTTTTGGTGTACTCTGAACTCGATGGGGGTAGGGTTTATTCCCTCTGTATTATCGTTAATATTTCCACAAGGTTGCATAAAAAACTAGAAGTTGTGAAGTTGTTAAAATGATGTTTTCTTGATAAATTAAATTTGCACAGAATTTAGGATTTATCTTTATATAAGTAATAAAGCTAAAACATGGATAATATTAGTCTTTTATTTCCTTTTAAAACATGATTCTGATGATTATCTGAAGGCACCGACCATTTGATTTCATTAGTAAAGTTGGGATTTTTATGAAGATATCTCTTACGTCGCAATGATAGTCACGAAATTTTTTTCCCAAAAAAAAGAGAGAGAAAAAAAAAATAAAACAAACAAAAATATAAGGGGACAGGGCATCGAGCTAATAGTTCTTGAAATTTATTCATCGCAAAATATATTTCATACAACATGTACATTTGTTTAAGCAACCCATTAAAAAAATCAAAACAAAAAAGAAGGCAGCTGTCATTCCTTCCTTAGCAAATTAAATCGTCCATGTCTACCATTGGCAGGGTATCATTCAAGGCAAGTTTATCATTATTTGAATTTAGGTTTCATTCATGGTTACATGTACTCCATACCCTTTTATTCAACATTCATGCTGAGGGTAGAGATCGAAGTCGTCCATCTTCTTTTAGTATGTCCATCGTTTGACTGAATTACTCCCCTTTGACTTTGTTTATGCTGACAACGCCATTTGGTTGTTAACGAAGTGCACCATGACGGATGATCACAGATTTTTATGTTTAACTGTTTCATCACGACTTAACCAAATAAAATTTCAATTCTACAATGCACAATATATTCTTAATAGAAGTTATTTTGAATACCGTAAACTTACTTTTAAACCGATTTTAGTCGAAAACTCGTTTATTATTTTATATTTGGACACCTTATGTCAAACACGTAGCAGGTGCCCGACGTCAAAAATCAATTAAAATATTCCGCGGAAATGCGACGTCTTGGCGAAAATATCGCGAGAGGAACGTGAAATAATGGAAAATTTTAAAAAGGGGGAAAGTGTTAAAGTCTGTGTTAAGGTTCATATCTGAGAAACTACATGTGGCATTTCAATCATCTTTGGTCAGTAGATGCATCTTGGAGAGTGATGCTGCTTCGGATGCTGATTTGATCACTCTGATCTACATTTCATGCTTCAATGACTCCGGTTAAAGTTTGCATTAATGTTCATATATGAGATACCCTATGTGTTACATCAATCATCTGTGAGAGTCTTGCAGCTTCAGATGATAATTGGGTCACTTTGACCTACATTTTACACTTGACTGACTTTGAAGTTTTGAAGTTTCTATTAATGTTTATATCTGAGATACTACACGTTATACACAATGATCTTACTGTTAAATGGATGTACCTTCTACATTCATCTTTACATCTTTAGATTATATAAGGGTTATTATTTCTTAACAGCGGGCGAGGGGATTAGCTGTCGTTTGCGACTGCTCCCACTTCTAGTTTTCAAATTACATTTGATCTATGCTTCTCTACACTATGTACTACAATTCCTCGGCAACAGCTGATATCTAGAAGGTCTCCCGTAAAATGGTGCTCAGACATATAAGCACATTTTCATTGGTAAAGAACAAGCATACTTCGTTAATTTCATAGAAAGTACACAAAGGGAGAAGTGATTAAAATGCTACCGTTTTCTTATTGCGTGTTTGATTGTTAATATAAACAATGTAAAATAACAAAAGCAAAAATTTTGAGGTGAACTTTTATCCTTAGAATCACTGCGCTTCATTACTAGTACAATAGGGCTGGTTATCGGTAAGTCGTCTGTCTCACTTACTGGTGCTATTATTCCCTGCTCCAAAAGGCGATCTAAATGAAAGCGCAATATTCATTTCTTTTCAGGAGATAATCGATAGGGTTTGTGGTGTTTGCCAACTGCATCATCTTTTAGCGTAATTTTATGTTCAACTACTGTAGTAAAACCAATATCGGGGTTTTGATCAGTGACAAATATATCAAAATTTTCATTTATACATTCTGCCAATTGATTTAGCTGAAGTTCTGATAAATCGGGTGACAAGTTAAAGACATATCCTACTATTTAAACTCCCAATAATATCTTTTTGATATTCCATCTGTACTAACTTTATGATAAAACCTTTACATAAATCTAAAAAAAATTAGGGGGTCACCGACCTAATTTCAGAGCTATGACGTTATCTTAATTTACCTGTTTTGAAGGTATCAATTATATACTATTTGGCCTATATTTTCACTATATTTCTAGCTTCTAATGAACAAAAATTGTTTTGAATGTTTCATGGTGTATAGAAATCAATATACTATTATAAAAGGAAACAATATGCAAATTATGGGCTAATCAGCATAAATTTTAATTTCCCGCGATTTTTGTTGGGCACTCATAATACGACAAAATCGGTGATCGCAAAAAATTGACCAATGATAATTTGATAATATTTTCACAGAAGATAGAGACTAACCTCCTCAACGGATTAAGTAAATAAAAAGATAGGGTCACCGAATCAGGGAAAAAGATATTTGCGAAAAACATGTCAGGAATGAAAATGGCGGGAATAATATGGCGGGTTTTTCTTCATACCGATAGCAATACCTATTTTATGGACTTGAATCGCAGAAGACGATCAAAATAAATACCATATTTTTGTATGAATATGTAATAACATAAAGAGTGAGTGTCGTTTTCTTTTATTGATATATTGTAAGCATAAACATACATTTACAGGACACAAAAATAGGATAAAACTCGTAAGGGGAAATTTAAGACTAATAGCAATATTTAACGAATATAGACACGTTAAAAGTCATTCGTTTTTGCAAAATGAATTTTATTTTATTTTCCTTGATTTTATCAATTTCTGTAGGCGGGATTAATGTGGAAATAATAAAAGGGTGTAATAACTAAAAGGACACGTACATAATCCAGTTAACTTTAACTGTATTAAGATTTTGTACAAAAGTTTGAATTCTAATTAAAATGTTTTCTTTGAAATTGTAAATTTAATTAAATATAATATCAGAATCCGTGGAAACCTATTTAATGAAAATGTTCACGCAGTATCTAATTAGAATGTGGCCTTTTTTATTCTGTGTGTGTTAGAACTGACCCTTACCATTCTAACGTCGATCTGTGTTACGGAAAGAAATTCGCGGGAATTTTGTGACGTCATAAATGAATTACAAAACATTAAAGCTCAAGTTCGCGGAAATTTTCTGACGTAATAAAAGATTTACAAAACAGTGACGTTCAAAAACAAAATGCGCAGAAACAATAGTAGGATTTGTCTTTAAACTGCCCCTTTATTTCATCTAGTTTTTCAAACCTACTTTGCGGTTGAGATTCTATTTGTTCAATATTGTCATTCATTTTACCCAGTTGAATATTATACAATTACCACCCTAGATAGTGTGTGACCCAGCGGTTTCTCTCCCCGAGATATTAAGGTCATATTAAGAGCTTGGTCGAGGTCGACCTAAATTTCGAGGGGAGAGAAACCGCTGGGTCACACACTATCTAGGGTGGTAACTGTTATATTAAATCGAATTTTCTTGTTCACCGATTGACTTTCCTATTCGACCCAACGCTAGCCGGTTGACCCAGCGAAATCTCAAATGTCATGTGACACGATTTGAACAAATCAGATTATAGATATTTAAATGAGTATATAATATTTTTGACTACAGGTACATTTCTAGTTTCTGAAATTGGTACATAACTATACTCAGAGTTCAAAGTAGAAAAGTCGGCTATATTTTTGCCTTTTGGTATATATTTTTTAATATATTTTAAGAAATAACTACATGATGTTCTGTTGTATTAAATATTCTGGCACTTTATGGGATTGAGAAACAGTAACTAGCGTCTTCCCAATCATGAGACCATTATTCAAAGTGTATCTAATATTTGAACAAATGCCATTCAGTCCACATGAAACATGGCGTGGAAGTCTTCCCCATACGACAGTTTCCGTGTTAGGTTAAATAGAGAGTCTCTTACAAGATTGCACCTTGGCTGATCGAACATTAAATGTACAATTGCTAAAATCTAACACTATTTGGTTGTCTTGTAAATACTGTGTGCCAAGAATCAAAGGGTGTGAGGTAGTTTGCAGAATATACACTTCAATTTCATGTTTTCCCCGAGTTACATTTATGAAAATTCTTGCAACTGCTATAACTTTAATACTGTCATCATTTGCCAAACTAATATCAGAATTTGCTCGAGCATAAGACAACTTGAATAATTCTGGAACTGAACATAAATATCATTTGAAATAACGTTTATCGAACTCCCAGTGTCTACTAGCGCAGCAATTTTCAAATCACCAAAACTAACTGGTATATACATAAATGAAGCCCTATTTGATTCATCATTGTTGATGTTGGCACTTATTTCCTCGTTCCCGGTGGATTGTGCCCTTCCATCGGGTTCAGTCGGTTTCCCGAATACAAATCAGTACAATGTAACGCTTCATGTCCATTTTGTTGGCATATCTGACAAGTCACATTTTTGGATGTTGGAGCAACACCATCCCACTTACATGAAAATTGTAGAATGTAGGACAGAAAGTCACAGGACAAAAAGTCACAGACAAAAAGTCACGGACTAAAAGTCACAGGACAAAAAGTCACAGTTTAAATTTAAAACATCGAATAAAAAAAGTCACAAGACAAATAGTCACAATTCATCAATTTTGTCTTTTGAACAAAAAAAAATATTAGGACAAAAAGTATCAGTTTGAACAGTGCATTTTGAAAAGACACATTGTCAAAAGTCAGTAATAAAGAAAGAGAAAAAGACTTCTTTTGATGGTGTCTTCCCGATTGTCCCACTTTTTGAAATTACAGGTAAAAAAGGTAAGAAAAATGTGGGACAATTGGGAATGTATGTATAAGAATTGTTTTGACAGTGTTTTGTTTGTGAAAACATTGAATTAATGATGACTTTTAATTACAGGTAATGTTTATAGGTAAATAATATGACAATAAAAAAAAGTTTTTTTCAACATTTTATTTTTTCAATGCATAAGACATTATTATAACAATATCAATGAATATAAATGAAACAAAATAATATTTGTCATTGAAATTTTCATACATACATATACATGTAGCACTATAAGTTCCACGATAAAACACATTCATAATCACATTTAAATGCACAAATAGTAACAAATTAGTTCAAATGTAACAAATATGAAGCAGTGTCCGCATACTGAATTACACACAATTCTCTGTTGAGTAGTTGTTGTTTGAGTTGCTGAAGTCGTTGTCCCAGTTGTACATACTTCCGTCTCTTGGTTGGTCGTACTCCTTCGGTTCGGTATTGGATAACTGTGACTTCGTTGGCTGCCTGTTCTTCTTTCAAGTGGTCGAGTAACTTGTAGATGTTTGGGTGTGGTACCTGAATCATCTTCTTCATACTGCTGTGACATCCCTCAAGGTGGTTGGTTGTCCTTGGTCCTTCAGTTTGGTAGTGGTTCCACAAATGTCTGTTTCCTTCAACCCAGTATGTTGTAACATAGTCCGTAAATGGTGTGATGTTGGCGGTTGAGTAAGAGTTCTCCATGTCTTCCAATGCGTTGAACCATATTTCTCCTACCTCGGCCTGTGGTACCTGGGGTAGTACTGCTGCTCTCCTAAGTCGGTGAATCTCTGGTTCCTCTTTGTAGTTGGTGACAAGTCCTGTTGACTGAACCTTGCGCCATATACACTGTGTATAATGGAAAAAACAACCCTTGATTTCAATACCAGGGAAAGTAGCCCGGGCAGCATTCTGGACGGCGGTCTCGTAATCAATAAAAAACGTTGTTGGTTAAAGTCGAATTTGACGTTCAGTGCAGGCATTCTTCAGAAGGTCGAATAGTCTGATGTAGATGTCCTCGAACTTTTCGGGTAGCAGTGCAAAAACAAGTGGAAACATTTCACCATCAAGTGCATGGAGAGTATATAGTTGTGTGAAGAGTGATGGACATGTGTAGAATGTTCCATCTGCGTAAATTGTGTTGTTGTCGTTGTTTGCAAGTAGTTGTAGACTGTTGTCAGTGGCAAAAACTAGTATCCTGTCGAATGTACCATCATTGATCAGAAGAAATCTATCGTGTGCAGTAGTCAGAGTCCATTCGTCTTGAAGATTTATGTCTATAAGTGAAGTTGGAAGTTGTGGTATGAGGTTTTCTCGCTGGCGATATTAACTAGATTTAGCTGAAGGAAATGTAGGTAGCTGCTCAACCATTCGTTGGGTGTCATCATTCCATTCTGGCGTACGTAATTTAGCTATTTCTTGTTTGTAAATTGCAGGAACAGGAGTTGTTTCTGCTCTACATCTCTTTTTAATATATTGAATAACTTTGTTTGCTTCAAGTTTGGCTGGGTTTGGTGGGTGGTTATGTACCAGGTTGAAACCAATTGGTATGTTGTTCAGTGTACGTATCGTTGCAGGACAGGTTCTGGTGGAACATCTCCAATAAACTCTATCATTGCGTCTGTTCTTTACCTGGAAACGGTAATCTTGGTAAACAAGGCTCTGTCCACCGCGTTCATTGTCGACATAAGTGACTTGAAACTGTGCATTTGCCATCTAATCTTAACTGAGGTAAAACTGAGAATGGTATGACCACTTTTCCCCCGTCTTATATAGTATTGGTAAAACAACGGCAGTAGAATACCGAAGGAACAAGGGAAGCGATGACTACAAAAATCGAAGTCCAAAGACATGGCAGAAACGGTAACAGATAAAAACAAAGACAAAACAAGGACATGAGACAGCTACAATGCACGGAAATAAAAAGATAACATTAAGAACTTAGGCACTCATAGTGTGAACTCCCATGAAAACCGGGAGTGACATCAGGTGCTCCGGAAGAGAAAGCATGTCCTGCCCCGCTAGCGACACCCGTCACACTATCAGTAAGGCATAAAGTGTTTTGAAAGGTCTGTTTGGTAGCGAATTGGTTAATGTCATTTTCTAACCCTTAGACAAAAACCAATGTGATCCATGATACATGTTAACATGATTAGTGCTAAATTGGCATCCCAAACTCTTAGAATTATAGTGAGCTTGGATGTGTTCACTTGGCATCACATACTCATTCTTAATCAGCATGACATGAACTATGTTCCATTATCACCTAAAGCTCATATCAATAATATCCTTTAATTTGATTATTATATATAATATAATAAGTTGAAAAAATAGAAACAAAAATTAACACATAAACAAAAGTGATAAAATCTTATTTAAAAATTGGAAAAATAGATATCACAAAGTTATTTTGTAAAAATATTTTAAAAAATAACTATTAAAACTAATATTATAATTTAAAAAAAAACAAATGCTCTAATTAAAAATAATTAATTATATTTCAATATTGTTAAATAAACAAGAAATTAAACTGTTTATTAAATATCCTTGATTACATGAAAAAAATGTGGGACAATCAGAACTACATATTTTTTAAAAAGTGGGACAATCGGGAATAAACCCTTTTGATTATAGTTATGAAGCCACATCCATGACTAGCCATTTTGTCAATTTCAGATATAAATTTTATGGGTGTTTATTGTAGGGTTTCCTGTTGTGGTACTGACATGCAGTTAAGTGTTATTATTAAATGAAGCACTTTGAAAAGACCAATTATTTACATGTATGGCTTTATTGTCGTGTCTAATTGTCACATTGATAACAGTAATTTTGATCAACATGTTTAGAGTATAATTAATGATTGCTTAATTGACATCTGTTTGACAAGAGGTTGTACACACTTTAAGGGAAGGGTGGTCTTTCAAAGAAAGAAAATATCTTGTTGTTAAAGTATACCTACTAAAATCATATATGTCTTGAAGAAAAATGATTTTTTCAATAATATAAAATACGATTTCTTAATCTATGTAAAGCCGAGCAAAAACATTCCAAATGTATTTTTTTTTGTCCCTTCTACTTTCATGAGTCGCTTGAACTAATTGTGACCTTTTCGTTGTACACCTTAACACATATCAGAGACATAGATGCACTATTTGTCTCTGCACATGTGAAGCAAAAATTTAAGTTGTGACTTTTTGTTCACTAAGGTAAATTGCAGGTTGTGACTTTTTGTCCTGTGACTTTTTGTCCTAGGAGATTTGTGACTTTCTGTCCTGTGACTTTTTGCCCTGTGACTTTCTGTCCGTTTACCAAAATTGTACATGCCCATTACCTTTACATTGGAAACAGTTTCTAGTATCCATATCCGGATTTCTAGGCATTCTGGTTTGTGTATGTAATGGTCTAGCAGGTAGGGATCAGACCTGGGGTCAATTACATGTCAAAGTAATTAATTACATTTCAATTACATGGAAAATTCTTCAATTAAATTACAATTACCATTACTTCATTTTTCCAATGTAATTAATTAAATTACAATTACATTGGCAATGTAATTAATTACAATTCAATCACATTTGCCTGACAAGATATTTATGTTATACTGCTAAAAATGAATTCCAGCTAAGGTTTGTGACATTTATACAGTACATACAAGACGTTTAAGAATACAGGTAACAGAAAAGATAAATATCTTTTCAGATATCAGTATAACATTTAATGATAATGATATTCGTTTCCAATGTTTTTTTTTTTAATTCTAGTAGGGGTGAATCAGAAAGATGTTTAAAGTATACTCTCCACATATAAAATATTTTATCTGTACGCTATAGGTTGTAGTAAATGCACCAAGTAATTATTGTCTAATAGTGTCATTAAACTGCTTATTCTACCTGTTCCAACCTTTTGAAATCTAAATTGGGTTATATAATAAGAAATTCATACTGGAATTATTTCTTAAATATTTGAAATCTTTGGATTACTTTGTAAAAACGTTGCTATTTTGATGAGGCTTATTTGAGGGTACAAAAAGACTAACAACTAAATAAATAATTTTTTTTTCATATTCATAGAAGAATGCAGAATACTGAATTTATTTTTTACCTTATGTTGAAATCAAACATATATTGATACATGTATCTAGCAAGACATAAATAAGGAGGGAAACGGATGTACTTGATTTTTGTGTACAAAAAAAGAAAATTATAAATAAACTGAGTCATTTACCAGTAAATGGGAAACTGTTAACATCATAGTATATCAGTATAATATGACCTCAAAAATTGTTGGAAGTGTAACAATTAATCATTACATTTTCAAACATTCTAACGAAAAAATATGCTATTTATTTTCAGGTATGTTTACCTGTCAAATTAATTAAGCACTAATTACTGTAATAAAATTTTGTGTTATAACAACATATATTGTTCTTGCAATTTGAAAATGTCGAAATGGCTAGGAGACACTTATAATGTTGCCTGAAGTTGGGTAATTAGTATGTTGATTTGAACAAAAGGTTTAAAGTTGTCAAGATCAAATACAATAAATCAATGCCTTAGGCAGGGATAACCTAAATGACAGATATCTCTCATTTCATTTTGATATTTGTTTTTAATAAAAACACAATTAATTCTA
Source organism: Modiolus philippinarum (assembly GCA_002080025.1). Lineage (NCBI taxonomy): Eukaryota > Metazoa > Mollusca > Bivalvia > Mytilida > Modiolidae > Modiolus > Modiolus philippinarum. The sequence continues at coordinate 126,008 of MJUU01060717.1, forward strand.
TTATTGCTTCAATAAGTAAAATAATTTTCTTATTTCACAATTTATTTAATTTACAGTAAAGTTCTGGAGTGTCTAGATAGAAAAAAACATTAAAAAGCAATTTAAAATCATATCAAGCAATTTAAAATTCTATCCAGTCTTGAAAAAAAATAATATAATAGTCAGATTATTAAATTAATTCTTAAACCAGAACTTCTGTAGCACCAGTGTATATAGTAATTTAAAGTAATTGAAATGTAATTCCAAATTACATTCAAAATATGCAATGTTATTCATTACTTTCAATTACTTGTAATTGATTTTTCCTTCAATTACACATTACTTCAAATTACTTGAAAAAATGTAATTAATTACAGCTAATTACAATTACATTTTTAATTACCCCAGGTCTGGTAGTGATCTATTTGCATAATCAGGCATTGTTTGATTTGTTCGACCCGAACTTTGTTTTGAGATAGCAAGTTCAGAAAGAGCTTTAACTTGTTCTTTTAACTCTTGTATTTCAGAATTAGAATCTGTTTTAGTGTAATTAGGTCTGGTTAGAGATTGTTCAATCAGTTTGATTTGTTCTTTCAATTCTATTATGTCAGATTTAGTTGCGTAGGGTGTTTTGTCATTTTGGGTCGGCCTTTTGTTTGGTCCAGCTATTGCACTAACCATTTCACCGTGTTCCCTGTAACCACATGTTTCGGCAATTTTTGCGGAAGACAAAGCTGACTGCAAGTTGGTAGGGTGGCCAGCCCTAACAAAGAAAGCCATATGATCAGGGAGACCTCCAATAAACTTGGTTAATAATTCATGGTCAGGTTTTTGAAGTAAAGAACCTTTGTCCGTAATGGCGCAATAATAGTTTTCCAAATTTTGGCCTGGTTTCAGGCGAAGATTCTGGAAAATTTCACTTTCAACCATAACTGTAGAACTCCAATTAAAATTGACATATTTTTCTTTGAAAAGAACTAACAAAGTTTGCAAATTTTGTTTTGATACGTCACTAAGAGAAGAAAACCATTACAGTGCTGGACCTTTTAGATGTAAATGAAGGGCAGCAATACACCTTCTGTCGCTTAAGTTAAGTTCATTGGCAACTGCATATGAATCAAATTCCTCCGAGAAACGTTTTGCGTTTTCTTGTGGATAGCCGCTGAAATCTCGGCATTTGACTAAAGGTTCCATATTTAGACGTCGCAGTGTACAGTCTGAAAATTTTGAAGAATGAATGCCCTGATTAGACAAAACTATTGATGAAATTGGAGTAGATGCTAAAGGAGGTGAAATGTTTACATTTTAGTTTTTTACTAAGTCTGGAGGGCCCGTTGACACTGTCATACTACTCACTCTTGGCTGATGTTTTATATCAGATATCTTTCTCAGCATTGGGGGACTTATTGACCCTGTATCTATATGAGCACCGAATTCATGAAGCTCTAAAAATTCAGGTTCAAGAATAGAAATATCTGAGTCATTTGACAAGGAGTGCTGCTCAAGATCACTTAAATCGTCTATTGGTATTATCTGCGATTCAAAAGATTGATTGATTAGTTAGAGTTTAACGTCCAATGAGCAATATTTCAGCTATATCAGGACGAGAACAAGTTAATCAATTCAAAACAAATTGTAAGTAAAAGAAGAAAGAAATAAAGGTGGAAGGGACAACCGGGGCAACGACTTTTGATTGCCACTGGAAAAGGGGAGAAATGGGTAGGGGCAGGAAATTTAGCCTTCTATACGACACCCAGTGCGTCTGCTCTCTTTAGAGAAATATAGAAGGGGTCTTTATACTGCATGGAGCGTGGCGTTTCTCAACACAGTTTGGCTACAATGGTTCGCGGTCAGGCTTTCCGTATTATGACCTGACTACCCCGCAAAGACAGGGCATTCCCCTATCCACCACCTGGGGACGCGCCCGGCAGCTCTGTAGCCAAAGCCCCTGAAAACCTATTCAGGTATCAGTCATTATCACACAAAAACTTCATTTACAAAATATTTACATTGTCAATAGATATAACCTGAGTTTAACCTGGCGAGACAATTCCCACCTATCGGAATGTTTCAAGTATGGCGAGACAATTCCCACCTATCGGAATATGTTATGTAGAATTAAATGGCGAGACAATTCCCACCTATCGGAATATTTGAAACAATATGGCGAGACAATTCCCACCAATTCGAATGTCTAAAATATGGTGAGACAATTCCCACCTATCGGAGTATGTAACATATGGCGAGACAATTCTCACCTACCTTTTTGAGTTGATAATATTGTCGTTTAATGAATTAAAATCAAGAGACATGTAACTTATGATTGAGATATTTAGTTATTGTTGCACCAAATATATATACAAAATGTTACAAACTAGCTGCATCATACATGATATCTGAATATATGCCTATTAATTGGCCTTCACTGACAATCATTCAAAATAAATTTGCATGTGTTTAATAACCAGTACCTTGCCAATGGTGGGCAAGGATGGATACCATCATTATAAAAGGTATTAAAGCGATATGAATGGCGAGAGTTTTGATGATGCCGATCACACCTACAATTTTCAAGATCCAAACCAAACCCAGGAGACACTTTGTGCAAAATCCTGTTTGTATCCCGATTAAAACGGTTGACTTCTTCAATTTGTGAAAATAATAGAAAATCGTCACGAACTAGCTGTCGAACTTCATAACTGGAATATGGTCTCAAATGGAGTTTTTGTACTTGTACCTGATTAAAAGTGTTAATAGAGTAGGGTGGGATTTCCAAGACTAACTCAACTGTAGGATAAGCACTGACAAAATTATAAATGTCTTTATAAGGGGACGACCATTTGATTCTGAGGGGGGCCTGGCAGATTTTGTAAATAAAAATTCTGTCCCTGAAAAAATTTGAAATAAATAATCTGGCCTGCACATCCAAGAAAATAAATAATCTGACCTTAGATTTACTGATACGATACGATTATGTTATTGAAAATAAAAATTTTCGCCGCGAAGCGGCGAAAAATAATATTCTGGCCTGCAAAATTTTGAAAATAAATAATCTGGCTCGACCGAAACTGCCAGGCACCCCCCCCCCCCCAGGATCAAATGGTCGTCCCCTAACATTCTATTTCTGTTTTGACTGACGTATTTGACCTTGAACGGAGACGGAGTAAACCATTGACTTTCTCCGTAAAATCACAGTTTCCCAACCATATATAAAGTACAATGTTTGAATATCTATTAACTACAGAATCTAAGTTGTTTTTCAAGTGTTCAAATTGCTGTTGTGTTCGTGCAGAATATCTGTACCAAAATTTCATATCATGTTCAAAGCCGTGATGAACTTGGTCCTGTGCGTAACGCCCTTTTGAATCCGATAAAATAATGGGTGTTTAGTGAATGTCCTGGTATGTGGTTGGGTTGAGCCTGGTAATATGTAGCTGTAATTCTGCAAATCTCATGTGTAAAAGTTTCGTGAAGTTTATCTTAAATAAAGTCAACAATTAACATCAAAGAACAACTCACATCGTTCTATTTAGGTTCTCCACTATATTGCGTGTTTGATTGTTAATATAAACAATGTAAAGTTTATAACACAACTTTATTTCACCAGCTCAAACTTTCTGACTTTGCACCTCCGAGGAACTAGCGGGTGAAGGGAAGGGAAACTTATATTTCCTCCTAAAGTACAGAATCATTCCGGACTGTCACTGCATCTCCGGAAAACATACATTAATATTTTTACCGCTACCTTCGGCAACCACAAATATGAAAATATGAACATATAACATTCTAATCAATTTGTTTTAAAACAAGTTATCGGAAACCATTGGCGTATGATACTCATAATTTGAAGTCATTACTGCATAAGTTTTACGGTCGACATCACGATAATGTGGATCGCTAGGGTGTATCGGATGAGACTTTCCCCCATTTTTCAGCTGAAGTTGTTTTCCTCTATTTGGATTAGGATTTACAATCGGAACTGATATGATCAGCACGGCGGTTGTATTTTAAGAAGCAGGACACGCCTGCTCTACCGGTGCACCTTATCTCACCCATGGGTTGAAATTTGGTTCGTGTTCTTCATCTGTGAGTGTTTCCTTTTTTTCATGACAATAATAGAAACAGTGCTTCCTCGTTATATCTCCCTCCTGAATGGTAGTCCATCACTTATCGCTTTCAAGTTTCGTTTTTCAAAAAAATATATAGTTTCTAGGCAATATAACTTATTCTTTTCGATGTATCGGCACCATTACTATAATAGCCAAATATTCTATGGTCCAAATAACAAAATACCGAGGTTACTGTGAATTTAGGTTCTGCATATGCGCATTTCGACAACTTATATCTGATCAGTGCAGAGTAAACCAAAAGTTTGCGATATAACGAGGAGCACTGTAAATATTATATTTATGTATACATGTATATTCTGATGTGATTTTGAGATATTTTATTTGAAATTTTGAAAACTGAGAATTTGAGACAAAGTTTTACTTTTAGTTCAGGAATAAAAGTGGTCGCAGCGTTACACTAAGTACTCGATGAAATTTGGAATATTGGTAAACTTTGTGGTTTCGTAATCACTTATAATACATTAAGTTTATTTAATGTCTTCACCAAAGCCAAGTTTCCATATTGAGTTCAGAGATGGTATAAATTTCTCTTAATGCAAAAAATTAGACTCCGAAGGTAATAAATATGGTCCTTTACAAAACACTTTGCCCCTATTCAACATGCCTCGAACTACAATTATCGAGAGCTGTGGCTAGGTTACAATTAGAAAGCTTTCGTGGTTAAGAATAGATGTATGATATATGTTGTGTTTATTAATAAGCAGAAGATAATAGGGAAAACCTACAATGTCTGAAAACTACAATCACACGCCACAATCTACAAGGAAACTGCACAAGAAAAACAATAAAGAGATAAAAGACAAACAAAGATAACGATAGGAACTCGGGATAGCCGGACTTCTTACCAGCACTAGCAAGAGCTGGCGGTAGGATTAAAACCTATGTTGGGTACCCGCCTCATCTTCCTCTATCCCCTTTCCCTATAATAGTATAATAAACATACAAAAAAGTCCAACACAGGTAGACTACAAACTCTATGACTACAATCTTGAAAAAATAAGACCGGAAGTAACATGGAAAAAGTTGACATCGAGCAATTTTCTGCTATTATGTTTTAATATCACTATCAAACGTTATCACGTCAGGGACTATCCGAACATGGCAGTCTCAAATAAAAATACTATATCAGTCATTCTGATGTTTCTGTTAAGTATATTTCTTTCGTGAATTTAAAGAAGTGTGATATTTTTTTTTAAATCGGAAGAAATCTCGATAACTTTCATAACTGGAAACTCTTATACAAAAACCTTAAATTTTGATTAAGAGCTATTGATGGTCAACCTTTGAACCAATCATCTTAAACTTCAACTGCTAAAATTTTAGCCGTTTAGTTTTCTATTGTAAAATATTTTATTTATTGCGACCTTAACAGACAAAACACTTTCATAGTTATCATCTAGTTTTTTTTACAATTTTTTCTCCTCCTTACCTTTTTAATGTCTGTTTCCTAAGTAAATGATAAATTCGCCAAGGGGTCCTTAATACCTATCTCATGTTTATTATAATAATATTATGTTACACTCACATTATAAAAATAACTGAAACCTGAAATCTGATCAAATATTATGAAGTACGATATAATTCTCCCATGTATGAATGATTTCTAAACTTATTCATTTACTTATTCGGGGTTAGTTTGAAATATTTTAATTAAAAGATGACAATCGTACATTCACTGGCGTGAAAGAAGCCCCGGAATAAAAATTGAGACCGTCACTTCACTGGGTTCATACTTCATACTTATCATAATATACAGAAGCGGAAGTTAAAAGGGAATGTTCGCTTATACTCATCATAATATACAGAAGCGGAAATTAAAAGGGAATGTTCGCTTAAACATAAAGTTGTAAAACCCTACTACTCGCTTTGATACTACCGGTACCAAGTATCCCCATGTCTTTCATATGTGTTTTTCTTGTGCAGTTCCCATGTAAATGTAATTTTCGGTCATTGTAGGTGATTCCTGTAATCTTGTGTTATTTATTTTTGTAAAATAATACTATTTAATCCAATACTGATTTCTTACCGTTTCCTTTCCATACCCTACTGTAAATCGGCGTGACTACTAATGGAAAATATGAAAAAGAAAGGAAATGTGGTAAATGTCAAGGAGACAACATCCCATCTCCAGGTTATAACGACCAAAAACAAAGCATCTAGGGGTCACCGTACGGTCTTTAACACAGTGAGGAACCTCACACCATATAGCAAGCTCTAAATGGCCCAAAAAAGGTAAAATAGTGAATAAATCAATGGAAACAACCCACATCCAATATCCCGAATATCAAGACACTAAAATTTTGTAAGAAGACAAGGCCAAGCCAATGACCAACATATTCTTAACTTGGGACAGGTGCAAAAATTGCGGTGGGGTTAAACTCGTTTTCTTGGATCCAAACCCTCCCCCTATGTGTGGTGAATGGCTAAAAAATAAACACAAAAGACTCACAGTAAAAATCAAACTAGAAAAAAAAGTCCAACTTATCAAGACGAGTACCCTTACAATGAAGTACATAAAACATGAAGACAATACACACGGGTACTGTCCTGACAAATCCTCGCAGTTACCGACAGCTAGTAAAGGACATGATTTCCGTTTACTATGATATCAAGCCTTCTTACATATGAAACTTCAATTGAAATACTTCTAAATAGATTTCGTATAACAACATCACCAATTATGAAAGAACAAGATATTTTACAATGCCAAATACAACCAATATGAATTTTTCTTTTAATTTAGTTATGGTGTAAAGCATTTAGGAGCTGATCAATATCTTTGCCAACCAACAAAAACCAGAAGTAAAGATTTAACAACAATGCTGTATTGATATCCTTTATGAATAAGTTTGTTCAACGGATTAATATGTTTGGAAGGACATTTTTTTAATTTTATGCGCTTTGTAACTGATATGTCCATAGAAGATGTGAAATGCCCTGTTGTAAAAGAGCCCTGCATTTATAACCAAATTTTCTTAATAAGTCAATCTATCTATAGTAAAATTTAGAGAGTGTTTTTATCAATTTATGATATCTAAACCCTTGGTGCAAAGGTTTTTCAGTAAGACAAAAATTTCGGTCGTTGAAGTCAGAAACATCACTACATACTCGTGCATATCGAACAAGTTGTGAAATGTAGTCTAAGACCCCGTAGGAAGGGGCTTACGGAGCATCGCCGTCGAGATGGGTAAATCAACTATAGGGAAAGAGAAATCATCACTTTTATCATAAACTTTAGTGTTTAACTTTTCTTGATTTATTGATATATCAAGATCAAGAAAAGGAGTATGATAACTACTGCCATTGGATGTATTTAAAGTAAGTTCGGCAGGATAAATTTCGTCTGTAAATTAAAAAAAGTCGGGATTACTTAAAGCCAAAATATCGTCCAAATACATTGTATCTATATGTGTTGTTAACAATATCCACTAAGCTGTATAGAAGGGCCATTTTGAATTTTTGCCATGAATTGTGACTCGAAGCAATAAAGAAATAAATCTGCTATGAGAGATGCACAGTTGGTACCCATAGGAATACCTTTTTTGCCGATAGACTGTATCACCGAAACCATGGAGGTATTAACTATATTTATACCTCCATGCCGAAACGAACAAAAATATTATCAAGAAGAAAATTTAATGCTTTATCGTATCCTGACAAGTCCATTTGGGATTTTTGTCATGTTTGTCGTCACTGAAAAACGATTTATATTCATCGCAACACTTAATGTAAGTACATCCTGATTTTTTGAAGGACCATTTGATCAAATACGAAAATTTCTCTTTGATGAGTGTATGCGGTAATGTGGTATAAAGGTTAGAAAAATCATAGCTATCGACGGAGGTGTATGCTTCATTAACAGATCGAAGTCTTTCAAAAACTTCTACCGAATTTTTAACACTCCAAAAGTAGTTAATTCGACTGTATTCATAACATTAAAAGCAGAAAAAATGGTAAAACAAAAAGTCCTATACATTTGTATTTATATTTGAAATATTGTTATATCTTATTATACCTAGTGCAAAAACACTCTTCATTGTTTAGTATTTTATTGTGGATTTGTTTTTCGTATTCTTTTTGAACTTCACTAAATGTGCATATAAGGTAAAATACCTACATATTTGTAAAATCAAAGTGCATTACTACCGGAAAAACTGAATGAAAAAATCCGCTAAAATGTAGATAATACAATGAGGAAAACCTGATTTACGTGAAAGAAGGTGAGGAAAGAAAATATTAAAATCGGCGTCTTCTTGTTTAATGAAGACAACTCATTCAAATAATTAACAAAATACAACTTGAGGATGGTCACTCCTCAGGTTTTTGAAACTGTCTCTGACTTTCGGAATTCTCTTATTTTATCCACCATGATGCGTTAGAAAATTTTGCACACTGACCCCCACTTTTCTTTTCAAAATATGTTTGTATACATCTTGAATATACTTTTGACAAAATTTGATGAAATTCTTGATATATCTTCATCGTATTCCAAAGGTTGATTGTCTTAATGCAAAGTAAATGAAAAATCAAGAGGAGTTCGGTTTCCCGCCAAAATTTTAGGCACTTAAATCTCAAAAAACGGGCACACTGACCTATCAATATTTTTTGCTTAAAATGATGTATGATCGATGTTCTAATAAATAAAGATACCAATTTTAAAACCTTGATACAATGAATTTGAGGAGTGACCATCCTTAAAGCTATTATAGTAAGGTCGGTATTTAGTTATAGAATAAACAATGCAAGGATATGGAGTAAATGTACACAAGACAAAGTCTGTTCAAACAATGAAACAACGCTTTTAATGGTGTTTTTCACATTAAAGTCACCATGAAGCCTTCAACAATAAGCTTTGCTCATATCTCATAGTAATTTCAAGACGACCCCTTGAACCTGTTTTAACTCAATTCATTGGTACATTTCGAACAACGATACATTCATGTTTTTATTTATCAATGGATGCATGATCGTCAATTATCAGAAAATTAAATGGCACAGCTTTCTCGCATTGCCTGACAAAACGATTGACCAATCCTTACAAAAAATCATGCATAAAACATGCATAAAACATCCGTTAAATTACCTTGAGATCTAGTGACCTGAGAATTTTAAATCCATACTTGCCTCTCACTGATACTGCCAATGTCTACTGAAATATATGATGATTCTTCACCAAATCCTGCGGGAAGTTTTTATTTT
>MJUU01060717.1:147065-173211 GCA_002080025.1 Modiolus philippinarum
GGGCGCATTACATTTGGGCAAAATCATAAGCGTGACAATGTCACGTTTGGGCAAATAAAATAGTAACGTTTGGGCAAATCATGTTTTTGTTACCTGAGTCTATCATACTTATTACAGGTAAGAATAGGTAAATTAATTATTGTCTAAAAAAGAAAGAACTATCGGAGTTAAAAAGAACCAATAATGGTGCAGAGTACTTTCACGCTCATTTTAACGAACAATATTGTACATCCCATACGACAATATGTATTTTCATAAGTATTATTATCTTATAATCAAATTACAATCCACAACTTATAACTAAATACAAGCTGTTGAAAATCTTAAATTAAAAAGAACGGATTAATATTTGATGGACATGGACAAGAGACGAAAGACGGGAAACTGCATCAGAAAAGAATTCGTTAAAAGTGTTAGCTTACAGGTACAGATCAACTTGACAAATATATACCTGAACTTAAATACGAGGACACTAGCTTCTTAACATAAAACTATAGCTTTGTAGCTTGAAGAATCAGCCAATTTTAGTGCTTTTGATTGGATGATTGAACTTAAAAATGTGTTATATATTAATAGAATTATCCTGCTCAAAATCATCCTGTGGTGTGCAGGGGATGATGATGTCTGGCGAACGGAAGAGGTATTAAAGTACAAAATATATAACTTAACATTTTTATCATGTATTTCAGCAACTTGTTATTACTGTATTTTTGCCCAAACGTTACATTTTAGCTCGAGTAATAAAATTATTTTTTGCCCAAACGTAACATTTTTATTTGCCCAATTGTATACTTATTTTTGCCCAAATGTAATACCGATTTGCCCAAATGTAAAACGCCGCTGTTGACAAAATCGCTATACAAACTACAAGCGCGACAATACAAAATGAAATGTGAAATGTAGACACATGCATATGCCGGAGATGTGGGAATAATACTACTAGCCTTGAAACGTTGCCGAATTCAAGAGGGGTGTATACAGTAAATAAATCTCCATTACTTTCTATGTTAATTTCTTAGACAATGAACACTCATAGTAATTTTCCCGTAATTAATTAGGAACTTTTATATCCCATTCAGTAAAATATAGCAGTGGGTATTTTTTAGCCATTTCCCCGATTTGAAAACGGATATAGCAATTTCACACTGAATTTCTTACTTTGACCCCCAATTTCTTAAAACTCGATATCAAAAACTGTGAAATAATTTCAGGTTACTTCCTTCGCTTTTGAAATATCACCTATGAAATAGCTTTTAAAAATATGTATTTCAAATATATCCTCCAATCATCTCAAAAGTTGGCGGTGCTTAATGATGTCATGTTTATTTCCTGAATTCATCCCTATTAGGCAAAAAGACAAAACCGCCGGAAAATTGACAACCGCGATGGTCCTGACTTGGGAGATTCGTTTCAAAAGAATTGGGGGTTGGGGCCAGTTGTTTTGAGCACTAAACCTTCCCAACCATGCCGGTAGTTTCCGGTAGCAACTCAACAGCAATTGCCACTTAAAAGTCGTAAACAGTGAAAAGAAATGTTTATCCAAGCACTTAGTAAAAAAGGTATCTTGAAACACAGCACGGACCGAAACTTCATTTTTTTCCAAAAGGGACTTGTATCAATTTTACGCGCTATTTTTGAATGATCGTATGAGACAAAATTTTTTATTAATTCTTCTCTTTAGGATACATTGATGAGATCCATTTAGCTAAAGATTCGATATTAATGGAAAGAACATCGTCAATATATCTATAAGTGACATTGAAGTATCTAGCATCTAACATTTTATGAATAAATGTAGAGATTCATTCTCGTAGGAATATAAGAACAAGTCTGCAAATAGCAAGCGCAATTTGTGCCCATTGGTATACCATTTTGCTGTTAATAAATAGCATCTACAAATGTTACAAATACATGACTGTACATCTTGAGAAAAGAATACACATCTGTTTTTCCTCGTTGCATACTTTTCCATTTAAATTGTTTTTTTTTTTTAAAAACTCTGGATTTCTAACCTTACATGTATACAACACTTTTAAGCAGCAGAGGCCTATTGAATGCTATCTTTGAGTCGTGATTTTAGTTTATCATGAGGGAGCGCGGAATAAAGTGTGGAAAATTAAATGTTTTGAGAGGATTTTTCCGAAAAATGAATGGAATTTATGTCACCTCAGACACGAATAATCCGACAGTATGCTTGATGCCTGTCTCTGACTGCAGAAAAAATATTAGTTGAATAGACATCTCAGTAGTTGAACGAGATGAAGATTCAGTAATATACATGTATCTTTCTTTGCATATTTTGTTTTCTGCACTGGAAAGACGCACGATGTAAAATTTCAATTTTGATACTTAATTCTCACAAGCAGTACCAAAAAGAAACAAAAAAAAAATGAACATTTGAATATTTGACCTCGAAAAACGAAAAAATGAGATAAAAAGTTTAACGCACATATATTGACGAGTTTATTTGTAAACGTAATTTCAAAATATTGCTTTGCCATATAATTTGAATGTCTTAACTGTGTTTTTTTACAGTCTTGATAACGTATAGGTTTAAATTTACTGCGATCATCTACTGTATAGATACTATTTTGACAAGCTCTAAGTCTAAGCTATAGTTTATCAATGAATCACCTGAAAGAGCAGTCGTGGTTTTTCTTTACAAAATTTCCATGTAAAGTTGTGAATCGCGACCCATTCTTTATGTTATCAAATCACGATTTTTGAAATGATAAAAAAAATTAGTATTATAAGAATTTAAATTTTCTCATGAGTTTTATCAGTTTAGTGTGTTAACATTACTATCTATATTTGGCATCGAGTTCGGTTCGAAAATGCATTGAATTGTGTTGTAACTCCTTAGAGAGGGAGTAAAGTTCATATTGGCCTTGTATATAGTTTTCAGTCAACGGTAGAACGAGTAAGCAGTTTAGGCAAACGCCTATCACCAGTAAAACAGATATTTTAATGTTATACAAACCGGTGCATTGCATTTGCGCCAATCAGTATTTCATTTGCGCCAAAAAATATTTCATTTGCGCCACAAACTGTACTTCATTTGCGCCAAATTAAAAACTTTATAATTGCGCCAAAAACAGGTAAATAGTATTGAAAAAAGTAAAAATACTTTAACATTTTACGTGTATTTCCTTTTTATGTTCGCCAGCATTACTTGCTCATCGCGCAGAGTTTGAAGAAGGATTTCGAGCAAGATATTTTACTTAAACGCCTTTGTCTTTTGTCATTTGGATTTCGACTCTTGACAATTCTGTTCGTTAACCCCATTCGTAACAATGACAATCAATCGTCTTTAAAGGTTCAGAGTACCAAAACTATTAATAAGGAAAAAAATTATACAACCAACGAAAACAATTGAGAAGCATTTAGTTTCAACATCCCCGCTTAACCTATTACTTTGATCTGGGTGCAACTAATATGATCAAAAGGAACCAAAGAAATGAAAATTTCAAATATCTCTGATACATGAAATATTTAATATTAAATAAATATAGATTACACCACAAGATCCCGTTCATTACCATATTTTATCCACTAGAGATAGTTAAATTTTAAAATTTTAATTGCGAGGCTTGCCGAGCATTTAAAAATTTTTAAATTTAACTATCGAGAGTGGATAAAATATGGTAATAATCGGGATAAAGTGGTGTAATCTTTTTCTCTTATGATCAATGATAAACACCGAATGGATTTGGCGGGAAATAGCACGGGGCTTTATTCAGCATACGTTGAATAAAGAAAATTTATCTAACGGGTTAAAACCGGTTTAAACTTGACATATCATTAGAGAATATATTTTCCATTGATATATTCAATATCAAAATATGAAATAGTATATTAAATATTGCTTCCACTTCCTATTACCTGAAAATTTACCTGTAAAATTGCTACCTGAGAAATGGCGCAAATGAAATACAAGCTTGTGGCGCAAATGAAATACCCCCACTTTCCAAAAATTGGCGCAAATGCAATTACTTCAAAGGATCAAATTTTTACTGTTGTCACGTTCTTCAAAATTATTTTTAGGAACGCTTCTTTTGCAAATCTTGCGTCGCGTTGCATAAGAAAAATAAACAATGAAACATTAATACCGATACAATGTACCTTGAAAAAAAAAAACATTTTGAAGACAGACCAAATGCATATATTTTTGTATTAAAATTGTGGTAAAGTTTTTCTTTTTAAATTTTGAAAAACTTTAAGGTCAAGGCGAAAATTTCTTTACACCAATGCGAGTGACAATTCAGTTTTAAGGTAGATCGGTAGTCTTCCGCCATTTTGAATTTGTTATTTATGCTGTTATGGTATTATCTGCATTTTAAATGTGCAAATATTTTAATGTGTAATGAATTGATCAATATCATATCCATAATACTAAATGCAAAGGACCTACACAGACTTAATTTCACATGTCTTAATCTAATTAGATGAGGTATGGTAACGTGATAATTAAATAAATTGGAAGAGGATTTTTGAAAAAGGGAGATAATTTGATAAAAAATATTTTACATAGATATCACTATGAAAATTCACATTTTACAAATTATATGGAAAACAAAGTCGGTGAACCCCATATTTCTTTATATTTTTTGAAAGTATGTTAAAAGGGCTAACACATGAGTAAAGTAGAAAGAAATCTATGGAATAATTTTAAAGAAATCAACAATATACCTGCTTTTCCCTATATATTCATTAGAAATATTTGATTATATTGATATCAGTTATTTTAAAAACAAGCACGGTGACCCCCCTTTTTTATTATTTTATTTCAATGCTAACCTTCCTGTAAAAATAAAAAAAAATCTATCGAAAAAATTTGGAGTACCCATCTACCTTAAGAAGAATGTTTCACATAAAAGAAACTCGAATTAGTTTTTAAGCCCTTTGACTAAGACTTAAGCCTCAAACTGAATTAAGGAAATAAGGAATTAGAATAAAACAATCCTTTGTAATGTGTTATATAGGGAATAATACATGGCAAAATCAGTATCACATGCGGTATCATCCCGAGTTACCAATATCAGCCCGAGGGCCTTTGGCCCGAGGGATGATATTGGTCGAGGGATGATACGGCATGTGATACGGATTTTGCCATGTATTATACAGTTTATCATATATTTAAACAGAAGACTACTTAATCCAAAAAATGCTGTCAAAAATTGGCAAGAGAAAATGCATGTATGAAGAAAATTTCAAAAAGGACGGAAAGGACTGGAGTTGGTTGGAATAAAATCTATCATGTAAAGGAAAAGGTTTGCTTGATTTTTTAACTAAACCTCACAAAAAATCATCCCCAAACAAGTTTTCGTTACTCCCCGCAAATTTTTTTACCCCTCAAAAAATTTTTTTTACCCCTCAAAAAAATGTTTTACCCCCCAAAAAAAATTTTTGACCCCCAAAATTTTTTTATCCCTCAATTTTTTTATTTTATTTAAAAAAAAGTCAAATTGAAAAAAAAACAATTTTTGAAAAAAGGGTATGATACGGGGCTAGCCATGCGATAAAGGGTGTGTGATAAAGGGTAAGCCATGCGATAAAGGGTATGACGTCATAGTGTGAATACGGAATGAACTTCATGCACTGTATCACATATTCAAAACGTCTGTATTTATTACTAAACATATGATAAACTGTATTAATTATTTATCTCTTTCACATTCACTCAATATTTTTACTCTAAGGACATCTTATAGTCCTTGCCATAAAGTGTTGTTATATTTTCCTGGATTTGAACTCTCCCATCAAATGAGGTACAAACACTCATTACTTCCGGTTATCATTCGTACATGTACGGTTGGCTAACAATATACAACTTAAACCATGAACACATTTTAATTCTTACAAAATAAGCGCAGTGTGACAGTAACCAATGACCTAGTAATCTAAATATGAACAGTGTTATGAACTGTGCCCAGGATGAACAACAATTGCCGTGTTGGGTTGATGACTGGAACTGTTTCATTGTATTTAAATGCCGAAACCGAAAAGCGGACAAAACGATTTTTTGAAAATTCCGTTACTCTTGTAGAGCATGAAATCTCATAATTAGTGTGTGATATTTTATGAAAGGATATGGAGTAAATGAACATGAGACCATAACACATATGTTAACTCAAACTGCAATAATTTTAATGAGCTGTATTGCCATTTCGGAAATTTATTCCCCATCAGCAGCACTAGAACCCATATTTGGGAAATCCATTATTGCAAAAAAATGTTTAAAATGCATTATGAGCATGGATTTTCATTATGGAGCATCAGCTTAAGCACCACACAACTTCTCCCAATACTAATCTAATGACAAATCAAATATATATCATGTTGATATCAAGCTTTTTGCTTTGTAAATTAAATAATCGTTAGCCTTCTCATAGACTTGAATGAGAAAATGGAAATATTGACCTTTAATTCCACAGAGACCAAAGATATCCGTCACAATTTCAGTAACTCGTTAGAATCAAATTGTCAAGCCACCTTTCTAGAATTACATTTACAAATATTGCTTAAAATGTTCGGAAGATCAACCTTATTGACCATTAAAGAGTAATGTTTAATAAGACAGTTTTGTCAAAGTGATCATGACAGACATACAAAAGATTTACATAGAAGAATATGCCCTTATTTGATTATATTCTCAAAACTTCGATTCAAATGCGATTAAATATTCTCAATACCACCACACAAAAACTGAAAGGTGTGGGTAAACCCGCCTGGGTAATTAATAATGCAAAACTATAATATCACTCGGTAGTTATTAGATACATATAAATTTTAGTGAAATAGACTTGTCTTGACTGTGAAATTCTAAACTGTCATACAGACAAAACAAATATTCAAAGGCCCACCATTCAATGACGTAGGTAAAGCCAACAAAAATCTAAAAAATAATCCCAAAAATTAAAGTCACATATCAAAACAATTCGTCGATATCTTCAACGTTTTCTATCGGTCCAAACGTCAAAAGCGTCCAAAATATTTTTGAAAAAAATCAAACTTGTTCTGTAACTCAACCATCCATCTAAATAATAAATATCTTGTTACCATCTCAGATTTGCAGTAACTTCGGTATTTTTTCTTTCATTAATTTTTAAGATTTGTTTACAGTGATTTTACATGCTACGAGATAGTTCTTTGATGATATTGTACTTAAGTTTAAAAATTTCTGTAAATTACCGTTTCCAGATATTTTAAACAAAGTAAAAATGACGTAGTGGGCCAGAGTACACCAAATGTACAAATAAAAATATCGAAAAGAAACAGAAAAGATGTGCCAAACGTTTAGGAGGTAGTGCCCAACGTTTATTGGCATTTGACTGATGCGTACATGTACAATGTAATTTCGATTGTTTCACTTCTTTCCACGACAATTCGTCAAGTGCCAACACCTACGTAATTAGTCAGTTACTCGCATCTATGGCTTTAGACTGTAGTTGAAGACAATTTGATGTCCTATCAAAGTATGGCGAAACCCATATTTGGAAGGCTTTGAGATTCCGCCCAAATCAGTGTAGGATCTTTGCACAAGGAAGCTGCTCCTTTTTTAAAAAAATATCAGAATTTTAGATAATGTTTTTCCAAATGCTTATTTATATCGGTCTACTGTAGCTAACAGTACATTTCCTAAGTGTAATTCCATGTCGCTGTATTATCGCCACTATTGATGAGTGTTCCGAATGGATAGTCATTTTTTATGTACACAACATTCTAAATGAAATCTTTCATGAAAAGTACAAGCAGGCTACAATGTGTATGGAATAATTCATATTTCATAAGACTGAGAGTAGATAAAGTCTGGAATACTTTAAATTCGACACATAATTAAGGAAATACCAATCCAAAATGTTATTTACAAATAAGTAAAATAAATGTCCACAAATATTGCGATAAAGAAAATATATCAACAACCAGGTGCTGATCCAAATAAATAGAGTTTTGTTTGATGCAAAATTTAGGATTTTCCTCAAGTTTACTTTGATTGAGAATACATGTACCTCCATTACAATTTTTGTACTTTTGAACCGATGAGAGACCTCGTGACTTGGGAGGAGGCCGAGACACCTCGTGGCTGGGGAGGTGGCTGTGGTACCGAGGCATCATTTTTGCACATGTAATAAATATAAATTGTTATTGAAAATAGTGCTATGTTAGTTAATTTTCACAAAATATAAGCTAGTAGGGGGTCTGGTAATCAAATAAATATTGAAAAATATACCGTATACTTAAACAATCACTTAACCAACTAATGATAACTCCTGAGAACGCTGAAGATCCACGAAATAAAGCGAGAAAGCAAAATGAATCTGAAATACTTTCCGGTTTTCTCAATGTTGAAACTAATAAAGCTTGTACTTATACACTGTAGTTTCACAGATGTGTACAGTATCTAAAGAGGTTGCATTAGATCCATTTGCACTTTTACCATTTTTGCCATTCATGAAAATTTTAATTACTTCTCATCAAACATTACTGATTTATTTAATAAATCAAAAAACGATTATTTTTAATCCTCAAATATTCATCTTAAAAATAGTTTATTGTCAGACAAAGTTACTACATTGGTTTTTACATATGGCCATTTCGACGACTTATGTCTCTTCAGTGCAGCTCAAATACCGAAGTTACTACATTGGTTTTTACATGTGGCCATTTCGACGACTTATTTCTCTTCAGTGCAGCTCAAATCAAAATAATTCAAAATATGTGTAAAAGCTGATAAAATATGTTCTCATAATATCGTGGGTTTCATAATATCGTAGTATCTACGTTCATTTCAAACTAAATTTTTAACTGCGACGTCACCGTTTCTACGTAACTACGTACCAAGATATTAGGAGCTACCAGTATAAATTGGAAATAACTTTTCCACGTTTTCAAAACAGTTTCTTCATTAACTGCAATAAATCCGTATGAAAATATGACGTCACTCGGAGAACATTAAACCAGTTTTACGCAAGAATTGTTTTGATTTATTATTATTCATATTTAATATTATTTCTTCTCAATGACGCCAGTAACAACGTTTACCTTTTTGTACAAGTTTAGTCAAAAACTCCTTTCTCTTGTAAAAATATAAACTGCGTAATTCAGACTTATTACTATATGTTTACTATATAAATATAGTAATGTTGTAGGCAGGTTATATTGTCAAGTCATCATATAGTAATCAATGTTATTAACACTTTTGTTAATGAAGTATAGTATCCTCTTTGTAGTAGTAGAAGAGTAATGAATGGTACATGTACAATATATATATATAGACTAGACGGAATTTCTTACACTGACAGATCATACGCCTAACAATTCAAATATGATGGAATAAATCTGTAAAAAATGTGTAAATGTGTTAAATTTGTCGCCACAACCCGATGTTAGATGTTTTATCTGGTACATATATGGAAATTATTAAAAAAAAAGACAGCGAGGTATTGATGTGTACGATTATTGACCGGTGAACTGTCATACATTGCAACACTTTGTATATAAAAACATTGTTTTTTTATGTTCAGACTTTTTTCTTTAATATTGGTTTTCAAATTAAAAAAAAACTTAACTTATAAAATTAATTGTTTGGTTTATGAGGTTTTTTAAATGTTAGTTTAATTGTATTTCTTATATACTGACATTATTTGCTTCTCTTGAATATTGTTTCTATGAATTTCAAGATTCTCATCCTAGAATAAGCTATACATTTTTTATGGCAAATCCAAGTCTTTATATTTTTACCCTATTCTGAACAATGGAAAATGTAATTATATCTTTACGAAACTAATTCAAAGAAATGCCAAACCTTATTTTTCATTTGTCATTTTTCAAATTAAACACATACACTCCCAACATGCAATGCTAATATAATTACAGTCTTTTGTCCCTTGTTAGGATGAACAAGGGCGATTTACTATTTTAAAATACTACGTACTTATGGATAAATAAATGTGTAATATAAAATTTAAAAATTTAAATTTGTAAATTTAAAAATTGTTAAAATGTATCTATAACTTTGATATATACAATTTGAAATTTTAAATGTTCAAAATGAGGAATATAACAAACATATAAATTTAGATACCTGAAATTGCGCAAAGAACGAAAAGAGGATAAACTACATGTAAAAGCAACAAATATCAAAAGATCGCCTCTGTCAATGTCTATAATAATGGAAAATATACAAAAAAATTCCCATACGTCAAAAAGGAAAAATAATCAATGAAAAAAACTCCTTAGTGTCTCAGGCTTGAGGGGGTAGCCGGTAATTTGCAAACTTTTAGATTATTCAGCGCAAGCAAATAATATGAAATAGTACTTTCATTTATAACAAAGATGTATTTTAATACAATCTACTTCTCAGGAGACGAATGATATGTTACCAAATAAATGATACGAACGGAAATATGACCAGATACTAGTATCTTAATTTAACCCTTCAATATTAATAGAATGCATAGCTATTGTAAATTCAGTTTTTACAGACATCAGAAAAAGTAAAAAATATACTTTTCGTAAAATAAATTTTTGAAATCTAATAGCTTAAGCAGCAAATTTGGCTTTGAAATTAAAAACAAATAAAAATTAAAACCTACCTCTGTGTCTTCACTTGTAAGACCATCTGTATCTGGTATATAATCTGTCATTGGAGCTGCCTTACACATTGTGGACGTCAAAACGAACAAACTTATTAAAACTATTACAACTATTTGAGCAATTTTGTCCGTCATTTTCGGAACTGAAATCAACTACAGTTTAAATACAAGTCTAAAAGTTTTCCTACGCTACTTGTTTTCAGAATGAGGTAGTAAAATTATTTTTCACAGTTTATATACGCTGTAGCTTTGCCCACGGTAGTTCTATCGCTATTTACCACTCAATCAAAGAGATTTTAATATTCCCAAATCACATCTATCCAATACGTTCAGAATAATTTTCCCGCAATTAATTGTCACCTTGTTAACTCTGACGTTGACAAGAATTATCTCCCATGATAATTAGTCAGATGGTAGCGTAATGTTTTATGACAATTAATACATCGTTATAGATTGTCTTATTATTTCCAAATTATTGTTTTTCAGAGAAAATAATGATTTATGACATTTAAACCTACACGATAGGAACTGTATATCGTGAATACCCTATGCGCATAATTTTAATTTCGTTTACATACATCATAGCTATTTGAACTTAATCATATCATTTTATCTTTGAATTTTACTGAAAATATTTAATTTGTTTCAAAATTCACTTTTAAGTCTAAATGAAATAGTTCCCCTGGTAATTTATTTAATCACTATGTTGGCTAGTTAGGTGTTTCCGTTCCTTTAGGGGTTGTCTTTGATTTAAAAGATCATATCGGAATAATTTATTATTTTCTGTTGACCATTTCAACTTAAAGTCTTATGGGGCTTGCAGAAGTAATGTCTCGTATACTTTTGGACGAAAGTAATGGTTTTGATGGCAATAATATATTATCATACGGTTTTCATATTAAACGAAGGTCAAAATCCAATATTGGCCGAGGGGTTATGCAGCAAAAATATTTTGGAGTAAAAATATTCCAGTGTCTCTTGTATTGGATTCATGGTTTCCGTACAATTATATATATATAGGAACAGATTGAAATTGCTATCTCAAGGGTCGTGTTCATCCAGTGTTACAAATGTTACTACAGAAGTTTTACGATCGTCACCATCATTTGACAGATCGTTACAATAACAGATGAGAAGAGGAATTTTCCGTAGACCTGTATTGGCTGAAACAAACTATTCTTTCGATCAACCAAATTTTTCACTTTCAGTGTGACTGTTCAGTGCCATGCGTAGCACAAATCATGCTCACTATTCCGGCGCACCTGATAATAGATAATAATCCTGGTTTTGTTGGGGTTCGTACTTTTATATTTTCTTTGCACGAAGCGTTTATGTCAAATCTATTTCTTTTGTTTTGCTTGGATAATTCTATGGTTACCATGTGTATTACATCTATACTATCATTTTTAAAAAATCAAATTTCGAACTTTTGTTTCGGTTGTGTTGAAGGGGAGTTCATCGAAACCGCGCTTTCACATATCAAAAACGCATTTTTATTTCATCAAAACCGCACATTTTTGCGTATCAAAAGCGCACTGGTCACCTGTAGTTAACATGTGAAATTATATAGAGTTGAGAGGAATAGATACTCAAGTCCATTCGACAAATGTCTTCAGCAGTGTACTTAGCCATTTGTACAATTGCAAAGTGAGTACCATTTATTCAGCTTTTCTTGTTAGAGCCTGCTGCTTTGACTGCAGATTTCAATATACTAGTACGTGACTGTCTGGATTTTTCGTATTACGTTCATGAAAATATAAATGCATGGATGCGGAGCATAAAATTGAGCATTGAAACGTGCAAGAAATTACTCTACAGAATTGTTTGCGCGTTTGCTGTGTAACGGAACATCTGCCCAGATAAACGGATCTATCAGACATTAAAAGATAATCTGCATACTTAATACAGCAATCTTCATCCAGAGTTTGTGCCGCCAAGTCCTTTGCAAAGGCGTCTTCAACTTCAACGAAGTCAATGAAATTAAGTCCAAACGACATTTTCAACCATCTACCGATTTCATTATCATCATTCTTATACTCAGAACTCAGTCCAAATTTTGCGTTTTATGTAACAAGCTTTGTGCGCTTTCGATAATCTGGACCGGTGCGCTTCTGATGAAACAGTAAAATTTCAAAATGGCGCTTTTTATATACGCCCGTGTTGAAGATGTATTCGTTTGCTAAGGTGTTTCTACCACTAATAAAATTGATTTTTAATCTTTAATTGATTTTTTTCATGATTATTTTAATACTTTGACAAAATTCTGATGGTTAAATGATTTTCAATGATTTTCGACGAAGCAATGTAAGAAAAATACCGTAAAGACGCTTTGGTGAACAACAGTAACAAAATTTTAATCGTTCTTTTCATTTGATTTGATCTTCAAACAAGACGACAGAATACAATTGAAAATTCAATACATAGAAATATCGTTACCAAAGTAAAGACCAAACAAACATATCCAACAAATCTACTTCATTAGACCTCAAAAGTCTGCAGATATTACCACTAGAATGTACCACCGAAAAGTTAATCAAAACTTTTCTACACAGAAGGTACCGCCAATAAGTTAACACAAAAATGGAGGTATTCTAAAAATGGCTTAACCGTGTTTATACGTACTCATCTCTAATCATATAAAGTGAAATAGAATTTGTACGTGAAGAAAAAAAAAAGGTTGCCCTTTTATCCAACGCAAACCTGACAATGCGTATCATACAAAGTAAAATGCGCAAAACATAGGAAAACCTGGTAAAGACCGTTAACTGCGAACTGTAACACCTTCAAGAAAATTAAAACCTACCCATAAAACATGGTAGTGTGACTTGGGCTTGTGAAAACAGTAGGTGCAACATATCAGGGCCTAAGCAATTTGTTGATTGAATTTATCTGCTCTTTCTGCATACTAAGGATTTTCCAAGAACACTACTTTGTCGCTATAGTTTGCAGTTCAACAAAATATAATTTACTAATATTATCGTTTAAAACATCCGCCATTGAGATTCAACATAATTTGTACAACGAGCATCTGAACAGTGCTACACAATTTAATACTTCTAGATACAAATATACTCTAGGGAACTCTTAAATAAATTGATTCAAAGAAATGTTTGTATTGGTTGCTGCAAAACATTTTGACATTAATAGGTAAGAATGTCAACGTTATCAACTGCGATTTGTGAAATAGGCCTCATTTAATTGTTTTGTCCTTTTATTGACCAATCCTGTATTTAAAACAAAAGAGACTGATATTAATAAAATTTAGAAACATACAGAAAACTTTGAATTTGTTAAATAAAAATAGTTATTGGCATTCGGAACTTTTTTTACAATTTCATCATGTCCTGCCTCTTCCCATAGGAAAGGGCCAACCAATCAACGACTATTGTATCAAATTTGTTACAATAAGCCTGGTCGTTTTAGAGGAGATCTTTGAAAGCATTTACAATATGGCGCTGTCTTACACTATGCTCCCGCTTGGACCAGCTATAATGGGGGTGAACATAATAAACTTCAAAAGTGATCATCATTGGCAAGAACTTTTGATACTCAGTTTAGATAACTTTATCCCACTGACTTCAGAGAACATCAAGACGAACATACAACAGACGCAAGTACTGCACTCTAAAACTGACATTAAGATCCTAAACGTAATGCTAAGCACAATTTTGTACCCTTTATTAACGAAAAAAAATCAAACAAACAAAAACGCGTTTGAAATCTAAACACGTTTAAAAAGTGTTTAGAATTTATGCATGTTTAGAAAGTGTTAAGGATTCTAATATGGCCTAGTTCATCAGCTATATAAGTATAAACCCGTGGTAAAATTTACAGTATTCCATGGGGCGACGTCACAGTGCTACTTAACGACGTCATAGTTCATTTCTTTACAAAACGTTACATAAAGAGTACAAACTAAACAAATAATGCCGTTTAATAACTGCTGTCTTTATAGGTAGGTTGAAATACAAAATGATGTTCCTTTTTCGTGATAGAATCAAAATAATTTATGGAAGACGTGGTATATCGATATTTTACTACGGTGGATCATTGTATCCGCAAATGTAAACCCTCGCTACCACTCAGAATTGAATTGCAGCGGATACAATGTATCGCCCATGGTAAAATATGTGAAATACCAAGGCTTCCATGGTGACTTCAAGAAGAAGAAGAACAATAAAAGCGTTGTTCCTTTGCTTATTATTACCATGCATTTGTAGAGACTTTGTCTCATTTGCATTTACTCCAAATCCCTTCATTGTTAATTCCATGACTTTGAGACACTGAATTAAAATATAAACGACTTTGATTGTTGCCAAGATATAGACTCAATGGTTATAAAATTTACTGATACTTTTTTGGAACTTGTCAATCAGTGTATACCCTCCAGGACAGTCTCGGTCAAACAAAAAGATAAACCCTGGTTTAATACTGAAATAAAAAAAAGAATTGAGAGTTCGTGATCGATTGCATACAAAAGCTAAAAAAACGTCCAATTATTATTGACAAAAGTACAAAGACCAACGTAACAAAGTAAATAACATGATTAAATATGCCCGCGAACAATTTTCAACGAGTGTCAACGAATTTATTGACTCAATATCCGTAAACGATTCAAAGGCTTACTGGCCTCTCATTAAAAGAATAATGAAAGGGTCCAAGTATGACTATTCTATACCCCCTTTGTTTGATACTTATCTCCATGAATACGTGTATGATGATAAGAGTAAACCAATTTATTAAACCAGTTCTTCTCTCGATGATAGTGGAAAAAATGTCCTACAAATTATTCCGCGTACAAATTCGCACCGTATGGGAACGACACCGGATATATGTATTACCCAAGCGGACGATTGATATTACTTTAGCATAAGTGAATGTGAAAAATCGCGCTTTTATTATATTTCTTCTTAATATTTGTGACCAGAAATGTGTGTGATGATCGGTTGGATAAAATTAGAGTACATAATAGTCGTATTAACATAGAATAAAGCAAGTAAAAAAAAAACAAATATGAAAACACATCTAGTACCGCCAAAATGTCCCAACGGGAGGTTTTTTTCTTCAAAAGAAAGCGATTTTAGACTTGTTGTGTTCAGAAAACACACTCTTTAGTTCAATAATATCACCCTTCGACCAAATTAAGCAAATCCATGTTTCAACAGCTGTTTGTGTAACTTAAATCACTAAAACAAAATTATCAACGTGTACGGCGAGTTGTAGAATATTCCAGATACCGTATAGCGGGTAATTTTCGCGAGGTTCTAATTTACGCTTTACTCGCGAGGTTTACTGAAGCACGAAAATTAAAGTTCGCGAAAAATAGTCAGTATATCTTTATACATGCTAGTCCTTTACACAATTATTCATCCGCGAAAATTGGTGACCGTCAAATTTAAATACCCCTCTTTTCGGAATAAATCGCGAAATTTGGCAATCGCGAAAATTACCCGATATACGGTAATAGGTACATCACCGTACTCTTTCATACTTTTGTTTTCCTTATTTAAGTAACATAAACAGCTGTTGAGACGTGGATTAGCTTACTTTTAATCGAAGAGTAAAATTATTGAACTAAAGGGTGGGTTTTATGAACAAAACAAGTATAAAATCTTTTGTTTTGAAGAAAACAACATGGCTGGTTGATTTTAACCCCCCCCCAAAGCTCTTTGTATAACGAATAATAACCTTCCTAATCTTAAAATACTAATTGATGGTGAAATTGTGGATCAAGTAGACAATCACAAACATTTAGGAGTAATCTTTTCGGCGAATGGAACCTTCTCAACACATATCGATAATATTACAAACTCTGCAATGCATAAGTTGTATGCCCTTAGAAAATTAAAATTGTTCTGTCAAAAAAGAGTTTATCAACAATTACTGTTTATTTAAGTTTTATACTCCCCTTGTTGGAGTATGCCTCCGAAGTTTGGGATGAATGCTTCCAATATGGAACTGAAAAATTAGAAAAAATCCAATCGGAGGCATCCCGAATTCCGAATTGTGACAGGTTTGTCAACGTTTTCTAGCTTAGAATCACTCTGTTTTGAAACAGAGTGGGAACCTCTCGTCGAAAGACGAAAACAACGTAAATTGACAACTTTTTATGAAATGCATAATAAACTTTCCCCCCAGTACCTATCTGACTGTTTACCACCTATGGTTTCTGATGTAAATCAATATACGCTCAGGAATAATGACAATTATGTTACACCAAGATGCAGGCTACGAGTTACCGAAAAGTCATTCATACCGTCTACTGATAAACTTTGGAATAATTTAAGCCCTGAAATTCGAAAATGTGGTACCCTGTCGTTATTTAAGCAAACAATTAAACCAATTTTGATTAAAGCACCCAACTATTATATTGAAGGTGACAGAAAATTAAACATACTTCATACCAGACTGAGACATCAATGCAGTTCTCTGAATGCCGATCTGGCAACCATTCATGTTATAACCCATCCAAATTGATCCTGTGGTGCTCCATATGAGGATGCAATTCATTTCTTTATTGAATGTAATCTCTTTCAAAATTAATGGTAAAATTAACGACTTGAACATAGAAATGGACATTGAAATACTTTTATTTGGTAATGATGATGTTGACGATAAAATTAATTCGAAAATTTTCGAGTATGTGCGTACTTTCATTAGACAAATAAAGCGGTTCATATAATGAAATAACGAGATACATGAGCATGTGAGCTGTTAAAAGGGATGAATTTAAAATCTAAAATATGACATAAAGTACAAAAAAACACATGGCAAAATAAAAGAGTAGAAACAATAAAAAGGTTCATATAATGTATGCTAGCTTAATTTCTTTAATTCTTAATTTCTTTCTTTCTTCCTTTCTCCTTATATTTATAATTTCATTTTTAAAAGTTAAGTCTGTATATGTATATCTTGTATGCTGCCATAATGTGTGTAATATGATTAAGAAGAGGGCATATATTAATTGGTATAATTAGTGCCCAATCCTATTGTTTATCTATGCAATAAAATATCATTAGACCAATTAAACCAAACTAGTTATTTCGTAATATTTTACTTCTTTGATGTAGAAATTGCGGGAACCTGTGTGAAATAAATAGCAATGGTGGACCAAAGTGAAAATACGTCTTTAAAGATACAGAAACCAGGGCAGTGTCGATATTTCTGTAATTTAAAGACATTGTCAGTAATGTAACATTGTCTGTAAATATGAACAGAAAAAAGAAGGGAAACGGTGAATGTGTCAAAGAGACAATCAACCAAAGGGTAGTAATAACAACTCAAAGGCACTGAATGGTGAGGAAACCCCACACCAAACGGCAGGTCGGAGTCGGTCCCTAAATAAAGAGTAATCAAGTTCAGCGAAATAAACACCATCCTAGACTCCTTTAGACATAAAGTAAACTAAATTGGTATTGCTTTTTTGATAGGGTCTTTGCATCTTAACTAAACACATTCTAAATTTCTAAAATCAGTATCGCATGAACACGGGTTATGTATTCTGGTATGTGCATGAAATCATTATGCTAATTTCCTCACGGGAAGTTATCTTGGTGGAAGCTGTATACTGAGGGTACATAATTTTATTTGTCAGTTGGTAATGGTCTGGTCAGCTGGCATGTCAGTTAACTGCTAGTGGTCTTTTGTGATTTCATGTTTATGTCCGTATATTAAGTTCTCTCAGTTTCATTTTTCACAATTGACTTAGTCCTGTTGCTAACTGAATTTTACTGTTGTTACGATTGTTTTTTATTTATCACATTGGCTATAGGGGCCGGAGGTTTGGGCAAAATAAAACTAGTTTAACACCGCCGCAGCAGGTTTGCGCCTGTCCTAAGTCAGAAAATTAATTAAGCCTTTGTGTGTCCTGTCTGTTTTCTAGTTAGTTTACTTTATAGGAAAAGAAGGGAAACGGGGAATATGTCAAAGAGACAACGACACAAAGGGAAGTAATAACAACCCCACACCCAACGGCAGGTCGGAGTGGGCGTCTATATACAATTATGGCCCGCTGTTAAGGGAAACATCCAGCTTTGTCAGCCCGAGGAGGGAGTTGTTTCCCGAGGGCTCTGCCCGAGGGAAACCAACCCTCCAAGGGTTGACAAATCTGGATGTTTCACATCAACAGAGGGCCATAATTGTTTTATTATATTTTTAACAGTTTCAATAATTCCAAATCAAGAATCAAGAATCTGCTAGTGATTTTTAGATTCTACAGGATTGTTTCTCTCTGTGACGTCATATCCGTTTTGTTCAGCGGGAAACGACAGGGTTGTTCCCGCAATAATGTCATATCGAGGTTGTTTGCTGAAACATCTGAGTTATTTTGAAGTCTCATGATTACTTTCATCCAATTAAATCTTTTCTTACTAAGTAAAATATAATAATAAGTGTTTATTTCGCTGAACTTGATTACTCTTTATTTAGGGGCAGACTCCGACCTGCCGTTGGGTGTGGGGTTTCCTCGCCGTTCATTGAAGATCTTATGGTGGCTTTGAGTTGTTATTACTCCCCTTTGGACAAGACAAGACACACAAAGGCTTAATAAATTTCATAACTTAGAATTCAATATTTTCAAAAATTCTTTTATACCAAACACTATATAGGATTGGAATTTGTTACCCGAAAAATGTTTAAATACTTAAACCGTCCTTGACTTTAAAAGCGTTTTGGTAACTGCTGCTCAGCGTGACTAGTCACCATCAGTACACTCTATTCTTGGCAGATATGTTTGGTTTAAACGTATTTTATTGTCAAAAACAAACATATAACAAGAGATGAGACAAAAGTTATAAACTTACGAGGTATTCTCCATTATACAGAAATACGTTATTGTACTTACTACAGATGACAATTTGTAAGAGAAGATATTTGCAGATTTGTACTCAGTAGTGAGGCACTTTCTAGTACCTATTCAGATACAGATACAGATTAAGTATGAAATTCAATCGATGTCCGATACGAAAATTGGACCTGTGTAGTGCAATTTGAATTTCAAAACATTTGTTGTGTGCCTTTCTATAGGCGTGCAACACTAATTCTGTTGGGTTACTTTTGTTTCGTCACGTCCGGTGTTGTTCCATTTAAGCAAAGTTGAGACTACTGGTATTTTAGAACCTTTCTGATAATATCTTCATATTTATTTGACTTTCCAAGTGTATTTTAGTTTGTTGAAAATGCTTCCGGTATTTTTTTAACCTGCGTCGTCAGTCGTTAATGGAGGAAGCCGGTCTTAGAATCCCTATAGAAAACAATAGGAGCTTGGTAATCTCGAACTGGAAAAGTTTTCATTTCTTGTATAAATCATTCAACCTTTGCACATTGTATTATAATTAACGTTACGTATGTACCAATACACTGAATATGTTCATTTAGATTTAGGGAGCAATCGTTTCTTTAGGGGCACATGGAAGTAACTTTGGATAGTGACATCCTGCCTTTTTTCTTCACAAGTTTGACCCTGTTTTTTTCATAAAAATGAAGCATCTTGCTTTAATTTATGTTTCAACCCCCTCCCAGAATATCAAATGGTTGCCCCTTAAAACAAATACGAATCAAATTAAAATTGAAATCAAATAAAAAAAATCTACGAAAAAACATTTTTTAAAGTAGAGTTGATTTCGGTAGTTTTCGGTTGTTTTGGTAAATCGTCGTTGTTATTGGTAAATCGTTGGACCGCTTTGTTGATACCAAATTGGCCTTTTGTATTATTGTACATATCGATGATTATGAAAAAGAAAGGAAATGTATGTAAAAGTGCTTCTGAGCAAATTTCTGTCCTGCGAACATTTTAAAAATATATAATGTGCAGGAATACTGTATATCTAACTTATATATTACCCTTTCTTGAATATACGTGTGAATTATATCCAAAATTCGGAAAAGTTAGAAAGACTTCAACTTGAAGCTGCTAGAATTGTCACTGGGTTGCTAAGTTATGCCAGTATTGATTCATTACTTTTTGAGACGGGGTGGGAAACTTTGGAAAATAGAAGAAAACGACGTAAACTTAAATTATTTTATAAAATTCATTCCAATGAAGTTCCGGGATATTTAGAGGGTTGTTAAAATGAGTATCTCGATATTGGGAACTATAATCATAGAAACCGTTCACAATATAGAATACCTCGCTGTCGAATAAACATAAATTTCTATATGTAAAATCGACTCTTATCTTTCTTTCCTTCTTTTTCTTTTCCACAGTACCAAAGTTATATTACATATGTATATTTTGTACTTCAAATATTTATTAATATTTATATGTTTATTAAGTTGTTAATGTTGTCATCTTGTATGCAATATAATTGTGTAGAGAGAACCTACATGTAGTCAGTTGTTATAACTGGTGTTCAATTCAGTTGATCTATTAGTCAATAAACTATGTTTAAAGTAAATTGGCCTACTGGTATAGGTATCTTGAGCGGATCGTAACCCTTGGCTTGCGAATGTGACTTGAAGGAAATGAACTACAATCATTATAACATACAGTTTTCATGTACAACATCTAAACATGTATATATAGCATTTAAAATTCAAGCAAAGAAAAAAAATGCTTGCCTATTTGCGATTTTATTTTTTCACGCAGCTAAAACAAAAATACATTTTTTGGCAACTCCATAGATTCTTGTTATGCTGATTTTGACTTTACATATTTGTAATACGACGATTTGTGGTGACACGTATATTGTCAACGGCGGCAATATCTGATGTAAATTGGTTATGAGAATGAAGATCGCTTGCTTGCTAGTGAATATAGTGCCATAACATACTAGTAGTTATGCTGACCTCCAGGGGTGGCATGAAATATATATTCAAATTAATTTCAAATTCGTTTTAGAGAACATACAAAACAGTTTTACCAAGCATTGGCAACACTTGCTATTCATAATTTTGAAAAAGGGGAAAAACACTTAGGACGAAAACCAAATACCAAATTTATATTACTTATTTCTTAAAATACAGTAGCCTATTTTAGTTTTCCTAGGGGAGTAAATGCAATACTTTTCGTCTGCTTTAATTGGTATTCTATTTGAATACATAATGGTTTATATTTCCTATTTAAAATAACCTTCATTAAAATCATTCCACGTACTAAATAAGACCACATTAACAATGCCAATTATAGTATTAATCATACAAGAATTGAAGAATGGTCATAAATAATTTGTCGTCAGTAATATTTCAGCATTAGCACCAGTTGTATGTCGGAATCATACTGGTTTCAAGCTTGAAATATCTGTAAAAACAGATGGTGCATTGATTGATATGTCTCCCGATATAAACTTCTTTATATTCTCCATGTTAAAATTGTCCTGATAACTTATTGAAAATGACCAATTTCATATTCAGAATGGGGCACTAATTTTACTGGGTTTTACGGCAGCAAAGGCCTGTTATTGAAATAGTGAAAAAATAGAGGGCAAGTGGCTTCCAAAAAGATTGCATGATTGTCTAGATTTTTTTTACAGATTTTTGAGACAGAATTTTTTTATTGAGTAGATCAATATTGTCAGATGTGATTATGTATTAAAAAAAAACAATTGCTTAATTTAGTCATTTTACATGTATATAGATATCTGATGACCTAGTTAAATATGTGCTCTACCATTCGTTGAACTTACGTCAATTATGCGCCAACATAGTTTTATCATTCAATGATAAGGAAATTTGCTTTTCGTTTGTTGGTCATGGCAGCATTCCTTTCTTGTTTAGTCTACTCGGATGTTTTATTTAACCAATCTGAGACGACATTAACTAATAGGATTGTGTATTTGTAATAGCATTCGTCTGTGTGATATATGCTGTAAACCAAAACCGAAGAATATTTCAATACTGTGTGCGAAAAACAGTTGAACAGAATTATAGTACAAAAGAATGTTTGTGTTGTCAAAGTTTCAAATGAGAACGAAGAAAGGTAGTTTGATCGGGCATAAACCGTTTTCTACAATGAAACTAAATTATGAAGAATGATATAACTTATTAGCTAAATATAAAATATACTGTTCAACATTGCTAATTTTATTTTATTGATTAGTTAGAGTTAAACGTCCAGTGAGTAATATTTTAGCTATATCAGGACGAGAACAAGTTAATCAATTCAAAAATTTGAGAGTAATAGAAGAAAGAAATAAAGGTGAAAGGGACAAACTGGGCAACGACTTTAGATTGCCACTGGAAAATGGGAGAAATGGGTAGGGGCAGGAAATCTAGCCTTCCATACGACACTCAGTGCGTCTGCCCTCTTTAGAGAAATAAAGAAGGGGTCTTTATACTGCATGGAGCATGGCGATTCTCCACACACTTTGGCTACAATGGTTTGCGATCAGACTTTCCATATTATGACTTGACTACCCCGCATAGATAGGGCATTTCCCTCTCCACCACCCGGGGACGCGTTCGGCAGCTCTGTAGCCGGAGCCCTTGAATGCCGGGATTTTTTTTTAATTTAACTTACCATAAGAGGACAAGTACAAAAATTTTGTTACAAATCAACAACAGAAACAAAATCCCTTATATCATTTTATAAAGCATTAATTGACTTTTAATTTCGGTCTACTCATGACTATTGGACCTGGTCAAGTATTTGGTAACCTCGGTCGTTGGCCTCGGTCAGCCTTTCTTGACCAGGTCGGTAAAGGCACGAGTTAGCCTCATTAAAAGCCTATAATTGTATGTTATTTATATTATTTTGCAGTGTGATTGGTTCATTTGCATTTCATACTCCAGATAATTCTAAAATTAGTACACGACGTTTTATATTTGGAAAGCGTCAGATGTACTACATATTTTATTTTCTTACACATCGAACTTTACTTCTTAATTAGAACACGAATAATGTCATAAAATAATACAACACTGCAAGTTCGGTCAACGTATTTATGACCTGATTAGTGTATTTTGACCTCAGACTACGTCCTCGGTCAATATACCCTAGTCAGATCTATATATCCATGTATTGAGATTATCGCGTTGCCACTATACAAACATAGCATGGCGATGAGGTAAATACATGGATTTGTAGACCTGAGTAGGGTATATTGACCAAAGACAAAGTGCGCGGTCAATATACTCTAATTAAGTCTATAAATCCATGTATTTACCAAACTTGCCATGCTATAATTGTTTTATTATTTGACGGCATTATTCTTGTCTAAATAAGTATGTAACGTTTGATGTTTCAGTCTATAAAATATGGTGTAAACCCGACGTTTCCAAATATAGAACGTCATATACTATTTATGGAAATACCAGGTTTACAAGATATTCAAAGAACGTCATGTGACCTCAAATGAACCAATTATTTCCAACAAACAATATCATAAAATAATGATTTATCTGTCCGGAGCAAATCTTTTCCAGGTTTTTAAGACCGGATTTTTTTTTTATTTTCGCAGACCAATTGTACATATACAAGAAGCAATCATTGTGCTTTGATTTTCATTTTTAATTATTTTTAGCTTTGGCTCAAATTTGCAAACAATAAAATGAACTGCAACTAGCCAGCAAACAATAACGACAACTACAAATGTACATTATGCATTTTCAAAAATCAATTTTTAACAACTTATTATTCTTTTGATTTGTATTAATGGTTAAATGTAAGTGTAAGTATCAGACGTTATGTATTGCTTCATAAACTTTGGAAGTCATTCAAATATGGTCCCATGGGTGTTCATGAACATATATCTAAGGGCGTCTTCGAAGATCTGGCGTGGACGTTATTAGATGTAATTCAGTCAACCACTCAAAACGTCGACAGATAAATAGGTTCGAACTTTCATTCTATAAAAGGATTTCAGACGTATTACCCAAGACAATCAAATCAAAAAAGTAAAAAAAAGGTGGAAGGGACAAATGGGGCAACAACTTTTCATTGCCACTGCAAAAAAAGGAGAAATGGGTAGGGGCAGGATATTTAGTTTTCTTTACGACTCTGAGAAAGTCTGCTTTCCGTAAAAAATTAAAGACTAGGTCTTTATATCGCTTGGAGGGTGACATTTCTTCTCTCAGATGAGCTACCATGGTTGGCGGTCGGGCTTTCCGTATTTATACCAGAAAACCCCGCATGGACAGGGCATTTCCTAACCACCACTTGGGAACGCACCCGGAAGCTCTGTAGTCGGAGCTTCTAAAAACAGACTCAGGTTCACTAATATTTTAAGATATTCTTAGCTAAATGAGTTTAAGTCGGACGATTTGTTGTTACATTTATTTTTAGCTCATCTGGCTATGCCAGGGTGAGCTATTGCCATTACTTGGCGTCCGTCGTCGGTCGTTAGCTCACTTTCAAAAATCTTCTCCTCTGAAACCACTGGGTCAAATGGAACTAAACTTTAACTGAATCATCACTAGGGTATCTAGTTTCAAATTTGTTATTTTGTATGTCTTAGGTTAAACAACATGGCTGTCGTTACTAAAAATAAATCATTGGGGTAAATTACAGTTTTTGGCAAATAACTCAAAAACCGTTATAGATATCAAAAATCTGACAGGATAAAAATGATCAGCATGAGAAGATCTACCCATGCTGAAATTTTGAAGAAAATCTGATGACCCGTCTAAGAGTTATTGCCCTTTTTCTGTAAAGTTTTCAAAATTTTGATGTTTTTTTATTTTTTATTAAAAAAAACTATAACAGATAGAGGTTAAGTTTAAATTGCAAAAATGTTCAGCATGTCAAGATCTACACGCATGGATTTTTGGAAGAAAATCCAAGTACCTATATGTGAGTTGTTGTCCTTTATTGGTCAAATTTTTCGTGATTTTTTACTTTTTGTCCTATATTTCAAAAACGCTTTGAGATAGAGGTCAAGTTTAAAATGCAAAAATGTTCAGCAAGTTAAGGACTATATTTTATTGAACACATTCAAGTTTTCCGACCACTTCCAAGATGGCCGCCAGCGGGGAACTTAATTTACTATTTGACCTAATGGGAAAGTTCATACAAAGAACTTCTTCTTGAGAACCACTGAATGGATTTGAACCAAACTTGGCATGAATGATGCTTATAAGGTGCTGACCAAGTGTTGTTACTTTGGTACTGATGTGTCATCCGACATGTCGCCAGCAATGATCTTAATTTTAACATTGGACCCTATGGGAAAATGCATACAAAGAACTTCTACTTTAGAACCACTGAATGGATTTGAACCAAACTTGGCATGAATGATGTTTATGAGGTGCTGACCAAGTGTTATTACTTTGGTGCCAATCTGTCATCTTACAAGACCGACAGCATTGGACCCTATGGGAAATGCACACAAAGATCTTCTACAGAACTGCTGAATGGATTTAAATCAAACATGACATGAATGATGCCTGTCAGGTGCTGACCAAGTGTCACCAGCTGTGACCTTAATTTAACAAAAGATTTTTTTCTAGAGAACTGCTTAATAGATTTAATCTTAACTTTGCTTATGAGAAGCTGATCAAATGTTGTTACTTCAGTTCTGATCCATCATCCAACATGGCTGCCAGCAATGAATTGGACCCTAAGGGGAAATGCATACAAAGATATCATGGAAAACCATTGAATGGATTCAATTTAAACA
>MJUU01060717.1:183786-200878 GCA_002080025.1 Modiolus philippinarum
AACCATACATGTCGTTGTACCACAACCATTGCCATTACCAAACAACCATATCCTGTTGAGTTCTCGAATATACGAGAAAAATAGCTGAACCATTCCAATATCCTGTTTTAACCATATTTACATTTGCAGGTTCACCACTCGAATATACGAGTTAAATACATAATTTTCATCGTTTCCCTGCTACGTCATACGTTGACGCATCTGTCCGATTACAGGGAAACCAGGGATATCCTCTAAAAACATTTACATCTTCTTCCCTGTAAGTTGGTAAACAAAATATTTCTGGTACCTCCAGATCTCTGTACATATACAATTTCCCCACCGAAACATTCCGGTTCCTAATCCAACATGCAAGTAATTATCTACTCCTAATTATCTCATGCAAAAAATATTGCTCCCTGCAATATTATATACAACTGTACAAGTTGCTGTCTATCATATACTGTCCTATCTTCTGTTAGTCCGTCTCCTCCAAGAAATAGGGAGAGACGCAATTACTATACATCTAAATAGATTGACACCTGGGACATATATACGTCCCAAGCGTATCCGCAACTTCTTGCGGTATACTAACGCACACACCGTGGAACCAGTCTTCGCAAGTGTCGCATTGGATCATCAAAGAACCGTCATCCGGTTTTCGGCAAATACACAGCAGCTCATTGGCTCCAGGGGCCGTTACATCTTCTCCGTCCCGGATGCGTCGTTGACATCTAACTAACCAAGGTGGGATCTCTTTTGATGTACATTTCTTTAGCCTGTCGTGATTCGTCGTGAAGATCATGGTCTTCAACATAACTTTGTATACATACGACGATAACTTCTCTAGAACAATTCCTGGGCCCTTCCAAGGTGGGTCCAGTTTCTTCGCACGGCCCTTAACCTTCGCCGTGTCCAAAACGTATACTAAATCTCCAGGCTGGTACTCTTTCTGTAATATCTTTACATCATAGTCCCTCTTCATATAAAACTGGTTCGTTTTCAAGACTTCTCTGGCTACATCGTGTGATAGTCTGATGGATTCTTGTAATCTCTGTATGTAGTCTTCCGTGTCTTCGCCTGCTGGTTTTCCATCAGGGGGTCGAAATACCAAGTCTGCTGGAACATTGACTTCTCTGCCAAGCATCAGTTTGTTCGGGGTAAAACCCGTACTTCTGTTCACTGAAGATCTAATGGCTACCGCCAACTGGGGCAAATGTTCGTCCCAATTGAATTGTGACCTGTCCACGAAACATCGGACTGCGTCCATCAGGGTCCGATTAAATCTTTCGACTTGTCCATTGGCAGATGGGCGGTATGGTGTAGTCCGATTCTTGTGGATTTGTAGTATGTCGCAGATTGATTTGAACAGTTGGCTTTCGAAGTTTCTTCCCTGATCTGTGAAGATGTTGAAAGGAAAACCAAAGCGTGCAAAAAACTCATTAACAGCTGCCCTTGCTGTTACTTCAGCTGTCTGGGAAGGTAACGGGATGCATTCCACCCACTTGGTGAATTGGTCAACCATTACCAGTATGTTGCTGTTTCAGGCTGATGATTCGGGCAAGGGGCCCAAAAAATCGAGATGAACTCTCTCCATCGGCACTCCGGCATGGTAATTCGTCATGGGACACTTCGCCTTCCTGGGTGGCTTCTTGTGCTTGTTGCAGGTACTGCAGGATTTCACATAGTCTGTTGTAGCTTGGTTCATCAGGTACCAGTAATATTTTTGCTTCTCTCTTAAATAAGTTCAGTCATAGCCTTGGGAACAACCAATCTACTGTCTCCCTGATTCTTTGGTCTATTCCTCAATACTCCATCATCGTCCAGGAAAAACATATCCCTGTTGATCCAGAACTTTTTGGCCGCTTTGCTGCTTAAAAACAGTTTGTTCTCTTCGGGAGGTTCACCCGTCCTGAGGAACATAAGCACCAATTCCAAATCAGGATCGTCTTCCTGAGCTTGTTTCAGCTCTTCTGCTGAGTAGTCTACACCTGCAAACCCATCAGATCCAGTTCTAGTTACTGTATACACCTGTGGAGGCGGATCTAGATCCACATGGATTGACATCTCATCTGCTGAATAAGCTACAATTATCTTCTGATGTCCTAACTGGTTCTCCATATCTTCAGTCTGTGACAATTCCCCAGGATTGTCATCGAACAGTAATGACATCGCTGCATAGACTTCTTCCCTCTGCAACTCTGTATCGTTGTCGTTTCTATGCCGGGTTACATTGCCCAGAGGAACTACATCGTCCACTTCTTGCGTGAATCTGGCCCAGTTACGGTGTGCTTTGGTGCAATAGTTACACCCACCGCAAGGGAGTTCGGCAAGGTTCATCTCTGGTCTCATCTCACTACATGGTTTGTCTAGTGGCAATCTTGATAATGCATCCGCATTTATGTGTTTCTTCCCTTGTCGATGTTGAACATCCATGTTGAATTGGCTCAAAATCTCCAACCAACGAGCTAATTGGCCTTGCGGGTTTTTGAAGTTGAGTAGCCACGTTAGACTACTATGGTCCGTCCTCACGATGAACCGCTCCCGTCCAAGCAGGTAGTGTTGGAATTGTCTAGTGAACCTCACGATCGCAAGAAGTTCCTTCCTGGTGGTACAATACCTCTGTTGTTCGGGTGCTAAGCTGAAGCTACCATATGCAATTACCCGTTCCTGACCCTCCTGTACCTGTATCAACTCTGCCCCAATGGCGTAATCGGAGGCGTCCGTATCTAGGATAAATAGGTCTGTCGCATTAGGCAAAGCCAGCACTGGAGTAGTTGTCAAGGCTAACTTTAGGTCTTCAAAAGCCTGCTGATGCTCGTCTTCCCATATATACGGTCTCTTACCGGTTAATCTCTGAAGTGGTGTCGCCCTCTTGGCATAATCTTTGATGAAAACCCTGTGGTAGTTCGCAAATTCAAGGAACCTTTCCACTTGTTTGGTGGTTTTCGGGACATCCCAATTTTTCACAGCTTCCACATATTCATCTCCAATGGCCATTCCGAATTGTTAATCTTCCGTCCCAGGAATTCAACCTCTGTTTGGAACATTTCACACTTGGACGGCTTCAATTTAAGACCATATTGTCTGAAACGGTCTAGGACTGCCCTCAAGTTGGACATGTGGTCACCAAAACTTTTTACCATCACCAGGATGTCGTCTAGAAATGCCAAGACTATGGTCCACGTCAGACCTCGTAAAACTAGGTTCATAGTACGGGCATAAGTACTGGGCGCATTGCATAAGCCAAAGCTCATGCGCCGAAACTGGTATAACCCGTACTTTGTCACAAAGGCTGTCTTTTCTTTGTCAGACTCTTTAATTTTAATCTGGTGAAATGCCCAATTGGCATCCAGTTTCGAGAATAACTCGTTACCTGATAGTGTGTCAATACACTCCTCAATCAGTGAAAGTGGGTAGACATCCTTCTTTGTTACCGTATTCAGTTTCCGGTAATCGATGCACCACCGCACCTTGCCGTCTTTCTTCCTGATTAATACGGGCGGGGATGTCCATTCAGAGGTGGAAGGTTCAACAATGCCCGCATCTAGCATTTTCTTTAGGTGGGATTCTTCCTCCTGTGCAAATACCATTGGCGTTCGCCGCATCCGTTGTTTGATCGGCCTGGCCGTCCCAGTGTCTATGGCATGTTCTACGGCTGTAAAACTTCCAAGGTCAAACTCATTAGCCGCAAAGACGTCTTTGTAGTCCCTCAAAAAATTTCTCAGCAAGATCGTCTCGCCAGCGCTCAACTTCTCTGAAGGTTTCAAGAGGTGGTGGTAGTTGCTGAGGATCACCATTTGTGTCTGTCACCTCCGGGGTAACCCCCATATTAATATCTTCATCATTCACAGTCTGTATCGACTCAGTTTCAGCTGCAGTTCTGATCACGGTACCCTTCCGGATGGTGTAGTACCTGTCGCTGGTGTTCACTAAACACAATCTAGGCTTTTTCTGCTCTGCATACAAACATCTAGGTACCATAACTGGTAAATCCTCATCTTGTTCCACTATGTAATTGGACAGCTTACTGCTAAGTTCGCCATTCACATGTACAGCTGAGTTCGGTGGAATCACCGTTTTGCTCGATACAGAGACTCGTGCTACTTTTGGATTCTTACGGGATTTCCCGTAATACATAAATAGTTCTTCGTCGTTGATTATGAATACATTTCTGTTACAGTCCAGGGTAACATTGTGCTTATGCAGAAAATCCAAACCAAGGAGCATGTCGTCGTATATTGGGGCTACATATACGTGTGACTGGTATATTCGGGATCCAACCGTCAAACTAACTGGCCCAATGACAAAAGTATTCATTTTCATTTCCCGCCCAGCTCCGTGCATGTTAGTGTGCTTCACTATCTTTGGCTTTGGATCTAATGCTTCGTAAACTGTGTCAGAGATGATCGTGACTTCAGCTGCGGTGTCAATTACCGCTTTAATGTCATACTCGTTGACTTTGATATCCAGTCTCAACATTGCCGCAGAACCAAGCTGGGCAATGGTCATGGTTTTATCCGTGTCTGGACACGCTTCGATGGTGTCGTCGTTACTTACATGCCCAGTCTCCGGTTCATCATCTGATTGGGTTGTTTTGTCTGTTTTATTTTTCTTCTTCCCTCCCCTCCTTCTCCTCTTTTTGGTGGTCTGCTTCACATTTTTGGGGCAGCTATCTTCGCCTGAAGGTCCTCTTGAAAGGCGATTGTCATGACTGCGGGTCGGCCTTACGCCTTCTTGGGCGACCCGTCCTCGTTTAAATCATTGGATTTGGCTGGTGCTCTTTTCGCCGTATCCCGCTGTCCGTCTTGTTGCCTATTATTCTGTTGGCGTTTTGGTTTCAAGCAGTTACGGGCAAAATGTCCCGGCTTGTCGCAATTAAAACAAACTTGGGGAGGTCGCAAAGGAGGACCGGTTTTCCCTTTTGATTTTGCCTCGACTTCTGACAATTTCGACTCCATATTTTTCATTCCGTCGACCAATATCTGTATTTGACTCTGTAGAGCCCTCAGTGTTTCATTTTCTTGCTTGCTATGTACACCTGTAGATTTGTTCCATTGATTGCCCGGTGTTACCGCACTCACTGATTTTTCTACATCTTCTTGGTCCGGGTCCGAGAAAGATTCTCGCCGTCTTACTGGCCTACCATATATGGCTTTTGTTGTATGTTGGTACCATTTTATTTTGTCGATGGCCTCCTCCATACTCCTAGGTCTAGCCATTGCTGCTTGTTGTCCTGCCTCATTATCGTAACAACCTTGGCAAAATCCCCATATGGTTTGCGTGTATATATGCTCATCGGGAAAATCCCGGTATGCATTTGTGGCGAGGGATAGTAGCCTGTCTGCCCAATCCTCAAGTTTCTCGTTCGGGCCTTGGTGTGCGCTCAAAAACTGGACTTGAAGGGTCTCTGGTAAATCCAAAAAGTTAAACCTCTTTTCAAACTTGCTTACTAATTCCGTGTAGGGTATGTCTTCATTACGGGATATGATACTGGTATAATATTCACTAGCTTTGTCCTCTAAACACCAGCACAACTGGTCTTTTCGCTGGTTCTGGCCCCAATTTGCTGCATCTGCAAATTTACTAAATTTTATGAAGAAAGACTCCCAATTTCCTTTGCCATTGTACTTTAGTGTCTTAGGAGTGAAGACTGGTTTACTACCAACTGGTCCTTGATACCCATCTGATCTAATGTAACCGGGTTGCCTGCTACCGGAAACTGGTGTCTGCGGTAAATACCGTCTCCTTGGTTCTGGTGAAAACCTTGGTGTGTAATGCTGGTTTGGGTATTGAGCTGCTGGTGTCGGCAATACCCGTCTAGGTGTTAACTCCTCATATGATGGGGTGTGTACATCTGTTCTGACTTCTCTATAGGCCGAGCTGTTCAAATCAGCGCTATAAGACTGGTTCCGCACCGATTTCTGTTCATCGCGAGGTTGTGGTTCATACTTAATTGTTCTACGGTTCGTACCCTGGGTGTTCGGATAACAATCCGTATCAAGTGAACCATGTTTATTAATACCTGGTGTCCGTCTGGGTCCAGACAGGGGTATGTATGGCCTTTTGGACCGGGAAAGTAGGCTCTTTTAATTCTCTGGGCGATGACAGTTTGTCAGCATCTGAACGGGACTCAGTTTGGACTTCCCCATACTCAATATATTATCTTGATAATTAACATTGTCTTCCAAATAATCTTTTTTGGGCAATAATGGGTCTATATCTATATTCGGCCTGGGAGGGGCCATTGCATATCCATGCTCCATAGTATACTCATCCCCGAAATCAACACAGTCTAACAATTGTCTTGGAATTTTTAATCTGGGTATAAGTGCGAAAGCTTCTTTATCAATTGGCCCTTTTTTCCGCAATTCCCAAATTCTGCTATGACCTCACTTACCCCGAGTAAAACCCGTAGATCATCATATGCACATGTGTTAATGTTTATTCTATGTGGTGTGGACATTTTTCAACTTAATTTTGCAGCGAGTTCAAAAATGGTGATTGGATTGCAATCTCAGTCACGAAATGTTCCAAAACTGGTTAAATGGTACTGGAAATAGATTTCCCACAGATAATATCAATATTTCTGACCAAATATCACAGAATTACATGGGCAATGCCGGAAATCAATTAATTTTCACTTGCTCCGGTGATTTCGTCAGCACCGCAAATAGAACTCATCGACCAGTTTGAAAAATAACAAATGATGTCAAGGCGATTAAATATTTGGATATATTTGGTTTAAATCGACCTTTGGTCTGACGAAACAAATGTAATTCCTTCTGGGATGGAGTCTTTTGCAAGATTGAACTCTCGTCTGCTGACGGACAAAGTTTTCAACTGCAAAACCCACTGTATTTCTAATTTCTCCAACACACCCGCACAGAAACGGGTGATCGCAGCGCCACTGTTGTACAAATATAAGTGGGTCTTACCTGTATTTGTACTGAATATACCGCAATGTCCAAGTGGTTTCCTTTACTTGTCCACACACAACGTCCAGCACAAGAACCGCGGGAAATCTGGCACTATTTCCGTAATGGTTTTCACATATCACTCCGCTATCTGAATACCAGTCCGTCCAACTAGTTCCAGTTACACAACACACTACGGGACAACCATACACCAGCACGTACCATACTAACATTACCACATGACTGTGAAATATAACTCGCATAGATTCATAAACAGTTGTCCCTTTTAAACTTACTCGAGAAAATTTGCGGCCAAATTAAATTGAAAATGTGTAATTCCAAGCTTTCTAGCGACGGGAAATCCTTCTATAGACTGGTTTAAACCATAATTTCTATGTTTTAAAATTCCCACAACAAAAACTTTTCATTACGGAAGATAATATTAATAGAGTACTTTTAGAAAAAAGACGGGGGTAGTATGAAAATAATCCGGAACATTGAGATGTACTTTCAAAGTTAAACTTTAATAAAGGGAAGTAATTCAACAAAAAGGGGCGTGGTCATGTGCTTTTATCTCATAAAATACCCCCGATTCTGCCTTATGGATCGATATACAATTCTTTCTCGTAATGAAAACTATAAATATCAGGATACAAATGCAAGAATAGCAAACTCACGGAAAAAGGCAACTTCAAAGACCCAAAATATTGAAGTATATGGCAAAAAGACAACAGGAGACAATACTTACCGATAAAAATAATTAGTATTTATTCATTGCACCATAGGAGTAGCTTATAATTTCTCTTACGAATTAAGATTTTCATTAAAATTTTTACTGTTAGTTCGGCCTTAAGTAGTTATCCACATATTTCTAAAAACTTAGGGTTTCCGGTCAGCACCGAAATGGTGAATAGCTTCGAGGACTAAAAGCATTGCCTCTCCCTGTCCCTATCAAATGATATGCGGTATGCAGAATTCGACAACTTACATTCCAAAAATGAACGGAAAATATCTTATCAAGATATAAGTAGTTTTAAATCAATAAAGTTCAACATTTGTGGTTTATTAATGTCCTGTAGATTGTCATTTACATGATTGTAAACAATTTGTATCTATTCATTGCAGATGCAAATAAAACATTTGGAAAAAACAAAGCTGAATAATAAAATAGCAAAGTTACTGTGAATTTAGATCCGGCATATGGCCATGTCGACAACTTATGTCTTTTCAGAAAATATTTAAAAAGGGTAATAGCGAACCAATAAAAGCAATACCAATATTTCACAAGGCGAGGAAGATTCCACTTACTTTGAGCAAGGCACTGCTAGAAAAAACTGCTAAAATATGCGTTTCATCCCCTTGGAATTTCTATCGCAGGCACCAGATTACTGATGGATATAAAGTGTCGGCTATTTTAAGCTACATAAATATCTATTGGGAATTGACATAAGGAAATTTGGTTTTACCCTAGTCTCACTGACAGTGTAACTGGAGCCGGATATGCTTGCCTTTCAAGAGATCTTGTGTCGCTTTCCACGAAGCGCACTATATATTGCTTTAGTTTTGAGTGAAATGGTTGTTGTGTTCTGTTAATTTGTCGTTTCTTTGGTCTTCCGTTTTAAAGTCTTCTCGTTTTTGCCTTGTCTTTGGACTTAAGGATGGTCACTTCTCAAGTTTATTATATCAAGGATTCAAAATTATTGTTTTCATTTAAATATGGATCATACATCATTTTAAGCAAAAAAATATTGATAGGTCAGTGTTGCCGTTTATGAGATTTAAAAGTCTGAAATTTTGGCGGGAAACTGAACTTCTCTAGACTCTTCATTCACTTTGCATTAAGGTTATCAAACTTTGAAATGCAATGAACGAATATCAAGAATTTCATCAAATTTTGTCAGAAGTATAGTGAAGATGTATACTATCATATTTTGAAAAGAAAAGTGGGGATCAGTGTGCAAAATTTTCTAATGTATCATTATGGATAAAATTAGAGAATTCCGAAAGTCAGAGACAGTTTCAAAAACTTGAGGAATGACCATCCTTAAGTTGATAAAATGTTTTTTTCTTTATGTATTCTAATGTCGATGTTTTTTATAAAATTGATGAATTTTAGGTGTTTTGAAACTTCCATGACTAACAGTTATACAAACCCGATATCATGACATTTATATTTTATTTTCTTCCTTGTCTTCGTTTCGTTAGATATATAATGCGTGATAAAAGGCGATGTTAAATGACAATATCGGCAATATGTACATTTTTCTCTTTGATCTCACTTACTGATATTGTCAGTAGCTCCGTACTGACCTGATACAAGAAAATATCAGGCAATGACGTCACGAATATGACGTCATGACTCTTATGACGTTGCCGATAAAAGCA
This sequence comes from Modiolus philippinarum, assembly GCA_002080025.1. Lineage (NCBI taxonomy): Eukaryota > Metazoa > Mollusca > Bivalvia > Mytilida > Modiolidae > Modiolus > Modiolus philippinarum. The sequence goes on from MJUU01060717.1 coordinate 193,068, forward strand.
ATAATGGTAGTTTTGAACGTCTCGACAGAAAATATCACTAGTATCACAGCTCGTCCTATCGGACTCGCCGCGATACGGTGATATTTTCTATCTCGACCTTCAAAACCACCATTATTCCATATATATCGGGCAGATATTTGAAGGCATCATAGTGAGAAAACAAGATGACAAACAAAAATAAAGCATTGTTTAATTGCTGGCGTTGATTTTATCATGTGTATGTGGAGATTTTTTCGCATGTGTGTCTACTCCATATCATTTCATTGTTTGTTCAGATTAATTTACGTATAAATATCTGACATATACTACTACATAAACATTCCAAATTTTCCAACCTGGCCCTTATTTAGAGTTAACAGCAGCTAACATACCTAAAATCAATCTTATCCATGGAGTTTACATCTACCAACTGGGCCTGTGGTCGATAAGTCACTACCTTAATAGAGCTCTGTTGCTTACAAATAGGCTGCTTAAGCAAGGGTATGTTGCCCATAACTTGAGGTCATCACTACAGAATTTTTACGGTCGACATCACGATCTATTGGACTGCTATGGGATATCAGTTTCCCAGATGACAACAGATCTTTCTATTTGCCAATAAAGTTTGTTTTTCCTCTACCGGATTTGACTTTAATACCGGAGTTGACATTTCAACACGGCCGATGTCTCAAAAGAAGCAGGAGATGCTTACTCTACCGGCGCACCTGATCTCACCTATGGTTTTTATTGGGTCTGTGTTGTTCATTTTTGTATATATGTGTGTTTTCATTTTCTATTCAATGCCGTGCTCATGTTGTGTCTGTTTCTTTGTTTTTCCGACGTTGCCATTGTTCTTGGATTGTTCGTTTTGGACGGACGGTTCGATCCTTACTTATCCATCATTTTTGTCTAGAGTTTCACGGTGATCATATTAAACTAAAGTCATTTACCGATTTTTCACATACATCAATGCAATAAAAAATATCATGCCCTTATAATTTTGTAAATGTACATAGAAACTATAGCAGAATATCGAAGGAGCAAATGAGGGGTAATAACAAAATTGACAAACAAAATTGTGAAGAGCAAAAGTCGTCGACTTGGTACAGGCATTTCATAAGAAATGATGGGTTAAAGTGGTTTTATGGCGCGTCAAACCTCAAATGCAAATTAGAATGTAAAATTAAAGTAAAAACGAAAAATAAGAACAAATACATAAAGAAATCATCATATATACGAAAAAAAAACCAACATGCGCGAACAATGTGAACCTCAATTAAAGCAGCACCTCATAGAAAATCGTCAATGAGTCAATTAACCAGCAATATCAAAGATGAAGCACGATCTATATTTCAAAACATAGATTTTAGGGCATGCTGATGCATATGTATTTTTAGTTTGCACCAGAAATTTTTTGATTTACTCTTTATTATGCAACTTTTTTTTTATTTAAAACAGACATAGCTATATTTGATATGACTGATTATTCGGATTTCGTTTGGTTTTAAGCATTTTAAACATTTTTTTGAAGTTATGGATTTCCTTTGTTTGGGTTCTAGTGCTGCTGATGAGGAATTAATTTCCGAAATGGCCATACAGCTCATTAAAACTATTGCAGTGGGAGTTAACATGTGTGTTACGATCTCATGTTCATTTACTCAATATCCTTACGTAAAATAAAATATAGAAATTTACTAATCGAAGACTTTAAGGTGAGTTATCCAAAATTCTGTAACACATGTCAACAACGTCACTAGATATTTCGTGTGGCCAAAACGAAAGAAAATGGGTAATAAAGTTTGTAATATTGAAATATCCAGTCTCATGTGTCAGTTGTTCAATACCCTCTCTTTTGATAATTAAATTATGATGTGGTAAGATATTATGCTACCTGTCATTTCCATTAGAAGCTGATGATACTAAAGCCATTAATGAGCAGCAGGAGGTAAAGGAAAGAAGTCGATTTGCGCTTTGCTGAGGACGGATTTATTCAAAAATAAATTTATGCGTTCAATTGTGATGCGAAAATAATTACATAAATTAAAATAAATTTAATAACAAATAAAGCTGAAAATCAGCAAATAACAATATCGTGTTTTTTGATAAACAGTTAAATTCTCCTACAATGTGACTTTGGGCAATAACCTCCCCTACAGTTCATATTGCACCAATTTTTCATACCGGGAACTGTTTTCCAAACACCGACGGCGTCATACTGGACAACACCGGGCTTGTTTGGTTGTTTTTGTTTAGCCGCAGTTGTCGGGATTGGTGTATTAGTAACCATCATTTTTGTGATGATTTTTGTGTGCTTGACAGTTGTGGTAGGCGTTGTCGTTGTTGTAGACGTGGTTGTGGTGGTCGAAGTGGGCATGGTCGTTGTATGTGTGGGCGTTGTAGTGGGTGCGGTAGGTGTAGTTGGTGTGGTCGTTGTAGTGGGCGTGGTCGTTGTTGTTGGTGTGGTTGTTGTAGTGGGCGTGGTCGTGGTAGTAGGCGTGGTTGTTGTGGGTGTAGTCGTTGTCGTGGATGTGGTCGTAGTAGATGTTGTTGAAGTTGGTGTACTTGTTGATACCTTCGGTGTTTGCGTTACTCCAGAATTATTTGGATCCTCTATTGCAACATCTGCACAGCCGTAAAATTCCTCTTGGGCTCCACAACCTATACAACCAGTTCCATTCGCAGATCTACCCCAGCTATTTCCTATTGATAAAACCAATATTTAGATGATTGATAACCGATTTCCAATGTTTTGTACCTAATATAATTCTTTTAAAAACAAACTTATGGTACACTAGTAAGTAATGTAATCTAAACTCAACAATGCACAGGGTGTAGGTACTCCAACGAAAAAATTGAATGTTCGCATTCAATGAATATAACGGTCCAAAAAGATAGCTATCTGCTTCAATAATAAGAAATTGAACTTTTAACACCCCCCAAAAAATAGATTAAGGATAAATTTGCATTATTAAAAATTATTTTTTTCCACTTCCGGTTTGTTTTTTCTTCGCATTTACCAGTTCTATTGAGAGCTAAGGAAAAACTGGTTCAAAACTATTTTGAGTTGCTGCGCTTTGGCCACTTATTGACATTAAATACGAAGATAATTCAAGAAAACTGCAAAAACAAGAAAAAAATAAAATAGCCGTGCACCTACGTGCATTCATGCACCTATTTGAAACTTTGCAGTTGAAAAGTATGAGTTGTATTTTAAATTCAACACTTAACGCGCGTCTTCATGGACCATGTCATCATTATGTATTTGTGCAATGAAAATTGATGAAATATAAAACTTTGCTTACGAAATTCTTCGTTGGAGTTCCTACAGGATGTATGTCTGATGAAAAAAATATTAAATAATGGTCAAATGCAGTACACAAAGGGAAAGCAATATACTTAGACAAAGGGAAGACAATATACTTAAACAAAGGGAAGACAATATACTTAGACAAACTTAAGTTGTCGAAATGCGCATATGCAGAAAATAAATTCGTGGTAACTTCGGTATTTAGTTACTTATTCACGAAGGAAAAAATATTATCGACTATAATTAAGATAAGACCGTTTGCTTGTCAATTTAGAAATAAATAAATAGATTGTCAGATAAATATAATTTTTAGTTCGATAAATGAAAAGTGATTTATGAGAGGTTAATCCTTGAACCACCTGTACAGCATAACTAAATGTACTGTTTTTATGAAAATTGGGTATTTTTGTATTTTATTTTCGTGATAGGAAGAAATCGATGATACACACAGGGAAAAAATGCTGATCCTCCTTCAAAACTTAAAGATTTAATCTTTAAGTTATTACTTGTGATACGAAAATTTGATGTATAATTCCGGAAATCATTGTGCTTCCGAGGAGACATCAGTTTTAGTTCCTGTAAACAAGTACAGTTTTTATGATTTTGGATATAAAATATTTAAGAAATAGATTATTGCAAGCGGGCTCTATGCGAATAAGAACATGGCCAGACCTATATTTATCAATATTTTATACCGAGCGATAGCGAGGTATAAAATGAAGACAAATATAAGGTCTGACCATGTTCTAATTCGCATAGAGCACAATTGCAATAATCTATTTCGATTCTAATATATTTAACAAGAGTTCTGAACATTCGAAGCGGCTCCTAGAGAGCGATATTGGGCTTTGCACTAGAATTGAAATATGTCGGAAGACTGCATATAAACACACATGAATGGGCAAAGACAAATCTATATTCGCTGTTTTATTGATACAAGTGGCTCATAAGCTTATGGATTAGTACAAATAACCTGTTATAAAACATATAAAAATCGAAGCGGGTATAAGTGTGAACTGGTCATATTTCTGATTTATATGACTGTTTAGTTATGTTATTGTTGAACTCAAAAAAAAAAGAAAAGGAATAAAACTCATATTTATAATTTTATTAACATTAAAGATTAAAAAATTTATATTTAAATCGTACAGCATGATATGCAACACAGATAGATTTCATAACAACAACACATTCATTGCTAAGGTTACGGCTATGTCAATTTCAGTTCCGAGTCTTAAATTCAGTAACTGGTGTAAATTTCTATTATTGTCATTATTTGATGTGGATTTTTGGGTGGTTCATTATTTAAAAACTTTATTTACACAAAATAAAATGAATATTGAGTGAATAAAATGTGAAATTGTACTTTACGAGTCTCCTTTTGTAAAAAAATATACGCATGTGCTAAAAAATATTGTTGGAATTAGAACATAGCTTTGTTTCCAAAGCGGAAGAAGAGACTCGTATTAGAATAGGTGCTAATGCAAGAGAGAGAGGACATAACCGTATATTTTTCGGTATATTTGTACTTTTTACCTGATGTTTTTATATAACAACCTATGTTTAAATATTGTGTAACATGAATTCCAATATATCGTTTGTTACCTACCAACATGCCATTTCCATTGTAGAACACATTGAGAACAAGTAAGTCCTGCTGGTAATTTCCATTGTCTTGTGCGCATGCCAACAAGACTATCAATATAATCCCTACAAAATGTCATATGTAAATTCGTAATTTATACATGGAATTTAAAATAAGTCTATTCAAAATAAAATCAATAACTAATTGTGAATTTATTTTCAATTACTTTACTTTATTAGGAGACGTCAAATTTAATGTTGTTAACATTTAAGCTAGGCAAGCGTCTCACTTGGTTAACATCGATCAAACAGGTAAATGCTCAATAAATATCTAATTACCCCGTAGTTCATTAATTCCTTGCATTCGTGAAATACATCGTTGTTCCAGCGCTCTCGATTTTCATGGGAGTTCATAATATGAGTACTTTAGTTCTTATATCGTCTTTTTGTTTCCGTGCCTTGTGGCTTTCTCGCATCCTTGTATATTTTCTTTGTTTTCTCTCTGTTACCGTTTTTCCATGTCTTCGGACTTTGATTTTTGTGATCATCACTTGACAGAATCAAAGAAATTGTTATCCGAAACTTTCAACATAGATCAGAGAAACTTATAGACTTAGTTGTCACAGTTTAAAACAACGGCAGTAGAATACCGAAGGAACAAAGCACAAGATTACACAAATCAAAGTCCAGAGACAAGGCAAAAGCAAGAACACCAGAAGACGGAAGACCAAAGACACCACATGCCCACAAAACACACGAACATTACATACACAACACAAAAAACTAAAGCACTAACAGTGTGAACTCTCAAAAAGCAGAGTGACATCAGGTGCTCCGGAAGGGTAAGCATGTCCTGCTCTGTATACAGCACCCGTCACACGGTCAGTGAGGCATATGTTTTGAAGGATTTGTTAGGTTACTGATTGGTTATTGTCATTTTCTAACCCTGAGACAAAACTAATTGAGAACCATGGTACATGTAACCTCTCTAACCCTTAAATAGTGCCAAGGTGAAATTTTGAAAAAGCTTTTGTAATCACTTCTGTAGTCAAACATGGGCAGGGACAAATCGGTACCACAAACATCACTGACGAAGACAAAACTAAAATTTAACAAGACAACACAAAAAACTAAAGCACTGACAGTGTGAACTCCCATTAAAACCGAAAGCGACATCAGGTGGTCCGGAAGGTTAAGCATGTCCTACTCTGTATACAACACTCGTCACACTGTCAGTGGGTCAATCCAGGGTAAAGTCAAAACTGGTAGTGTCAAATCCGGAAGACGCGAATCGAGCTGAAAATGTCAGTTTTCATTTGTGACACTGACATTTCACATCAATCAATGATGTCGTGGTGACGGCCATAGAATTTCTGAAGGGACGAAAGTAACAACGGCTGAACATATCCCTGACTCAGCAGTTTTTGTGACAATGCTTTTGTTCTTTCCACAAAGTCACTGTATGTACTGTACGCTCTACAGTAACTAATTAATTGTGAAATATATACTTCATATGCTGGGGATGTAGGTATATTACTGCAGAGAAAGGGAAAGTTCACAACTGGAAAGTCAAAATCATCACGTTTGTTATATAATCTATATTTCAGACGTCCATGCTCGTCAATGTATAACAAAAGGTCAAGGTATGAAGCAGAATCGGGTTTATCGGTTGTCTCTTTAATTTTAAGTTCACTGGGGTAGATGCGATGTAAATATTCTTTAAATGTTGGGTTATTAAGAGAAAGTACATCGTCTATATATCTGAAGCTGAAATTAAAAGTCTGGGCTAGTTGTTTTTGTTTCTGTTGTATCAGCCCTTGTAAAAACTTTGCTTCATACGAAAAAAGGAAAATGTCAGCCAAAAGTTGCGCACAATTTGTTCCCATAGGAATCCCTATTGTCTGTTGAAAAACACGGCCTCCACATTCAACAAAAATGTTGTCGATCAAAAATTCAAGCATCTTTTTAATTAATCACGTCATTTTCACTGTATTTCTTGTTTGACTCAGTTTGGTTCTTAACAAAATATGCTTTATCTTTTCCTATTACCAGATAGGAATACCTGCGTTCTCCTGCATTAAATTAATGTTGTTCTGTGTTACATAACTTATTTGAATTAGAACAACGAAAGTAGAATTCCGAAGGAACAAGTAATGTTATGATTACAAAAATCAAATTCCTAAGACATTGCAAAAACGGTTCACACAGAAAAACAAAGACAAAACAAGGACATGAGAGAGCCCAAACTATATATGTTACTATAAAAAGACGACATTCAAAACTAAGGCACTCACAATGTTAACTCCCATGAAAACAGGGAATGACATCAGGTTTTCCGGGCATCTGCCATTGAAATGGCTGTATGCGTACATGTAACTATACACAAAGTGATGCACCTAAATGTAAGGTATTCTTACAGGTAACAGTACATTTTGTACAAACGAGTAATATGAAAAACTGGAGGATGTGAAAGAATCAACCACTAGTATATTGAGAGAAGTTAGTAACCAAAACACATTTTTATTGGCGATGAACATGAAAAAAGTCATTTGTTGATAATGATTATTAGTTTGTCGAAATTGCTAAATTACTTAAAATTTAATTCGACAATTACGACAACAGAGAGCTTGTGTTAAAATACAAACTTATCATCATGAAACCACGGAATTAGACATTTGCTGCAGTAAGGCAATAGACCACTTTCATGTTTATTTCTTATCCCGACTTTGGCTCCGTTTTTATAACGTTTTTCCCAAAGGGAAGTAACCTACTGACCCAACAGTCAGGTTTACGGTTCCATTGTAATAAGGGACAGCAGTAGATTCCGAATACATAGGTTTCTATCACTGAACTAGGGGTAATATCTCGATTGTCTTTAAATAAATTATTTCAAACTATTCGGGTACTTACCACAGTGAAAATCGTAACCGTTGCCAAAGAA
>MJUU01060720.1:2209-35222 GCA_002080025.1 Modiolus philippinarum
TTTATTTTTGACGCTAATACCGCACCATACTTAAGGCTAGGCATAAATACTTTTGGCTAGGCTTAAATACTTTAGGCTAGGCATAAATACTTTAGGCTAGGCAAAACTTATTTTAGGCTAGGCATAACTTTATTTAAGGCTAGCCATAAATATTTTAGGATAGGCAAAACTTTTTATTTTTGACGCTAATACCGCGCCATATATAACATTTAACAACCACGACATGAAATTGAAGAGCAGTATACGATTTTATTTCTTGTTTATCATGTTCATTTGCTTAGTAAATAGTACGAATTTGACCCATTTTAATCCTCACGTTAAGCAACAACTGGACGAAATTCCATCATATACTCCACAGCATTTAAAGAAACAATTTGTTTTCTTCGAAGTGCATAGCTCCTTTTTTCGATTATGGATTGTTGAGAATGTTGAAGTGTCGGGTACTCTTGACAATTACCAAGGAGCCCATACATCGCCTGGCATCACTGTACAGTCATTTTTCTCCATCAAAAGTAGAGGTCCTCAAAGGTTTTGTAAAAATTTGAGATACAAAATACAGGAAGAATTGCTAAACAGTGCTATTTCTACATGTCCAGTGGAAAATGGTAAGCAAGAACAGGAAGGCGCAGACAGGGTAAAGGTCGGAGACCAGGTGAAATTAAATGGGAGAGGGGAGGTGGAGAAAGGAAGGAGGGATGGGAAAGAAACAGGCATTGCTCTTATAAATGTAAAAAGAAGTGAGAAAAGGGATATGAAAGGGAGAGAGGGGAAAACCCCTATCATTTTGGCAGTACATACACTTGCTCAACAGTTTGTCTCAAGTCCAGTCAAAGCTTTTTTAGGGACAAATGCATTATACAAAGAACATAAGCTCCAATGAGCAAAAGGGATATGCCTTTTTTCTGGAAACAAGTAGGACCAATCTTGGTTGTGAAATTCATCTTGGACAATGTTGGATTATCAATAATATATCAATGATAAGGCGTATTTTAAGGCATTTAACCTCTTAAAATTTTACAAACATTTATATCATTGGACCTTTACTATTGTTGAAATTGTCTCATCTTCCTCAGCACCACAGTATTAACCAAGATACATGTAAATGGCAAGAACATGCAGTTGCATTTTGGATGATATGCCAATTTACTTTTTTTGGAGTCAAAATACAGCGTATGTAATTCGCCGTTAGCTTTTGCCATCAAGATGGAATACAACACAAAACATTGTTCCATTTGCTAATTTTTACCATATATTTGAAAGGATTTTTTCCCATGTAAATGTACATTTCAGCGGTCGCGTTAACACGAAAATCTGTGTTTTTCACGCAAAAAAAAAATCAGAATTCACGCGAATTTGTTACATCTCTGCATTTTCGGCATGCAAGGAAATGCCCTGTCCGCCGAGTGGAAGTATTTTTTACCAAAACTTATTTTCATAATTCTCTGGAGGCATTTAGCAACTACACATTGGTACTTAGGTTTCATTGTCCAGGAAATACTGTCCAGTGTGGGTGTTCTGCTATTTTATTTACGTTTGACCCTTGCATGCAAACTTGAATGTTGCACGCAAATTTTTTGAACCTTCACATTTTTTCATGCATAAAAGTTTAAGCTACCGCCACCACTGACATTTACTTCACATGCCTTTAGTTGTTCTTTGAATGAACATATGATGAATGAAAACATGCATATGCCATTTTGTTCAACTACAATTAGAATAGATACATGTACATTTATGTAGAATGTGACTTCTCCATTTATGGATATTTTCTGAGTATACTACACATGTACTATGACAGTGGCCATTTTGTTTTCAGTTCTCCTCACTTGTATTTTCCAAGTGTCTTGGTACTATTTTCCTTTTTGTGTAATCTTTGTAGCACTTGGGGTGTACATTTTGTATTTTTATAGGGCTATCAGTAGAGTATGACCAAAATTATTGTAAAAACCTTATTATGGTGTATGAAAGATGGCAGTTGCTGTCCAAAAATGTTGACTATGCATACATTTTCTATCTTGACCTATCTCGACCGTTCCAAGTCGGGAATATGACGGCTTGCCAAAAATATTCTGTGGTGGATTGTGTTTCCCTGATTCAGTCGAATGTTATACGGATTTTCCTTACTGGTCTCTTCCTTTGATTGATTCGGACTTTTGTTGTCACTTTTATCTAACCAGTAAAAAATGAACTGATGTGAAATTATGTTGTAAGGTAATTTATACATGTTGTATACGAATTTAATACATGTCATATGAAATGAAAAGTTTCATGCTTTTGAACATATAGCTTGCTTTGAGGCTAATTAAATCACTTTTATTACTAAGAAAAGTTGATATTTATTTCCAGAAGTAGTAGACATGATAAAATATCCACTGGCACAGAATGGCCTGACATATGGTGTGTATCGGTCATTGAAAAGATACAAAAATGAAGCTTTGGAAAATTACAGGAAAAATATTGTTGATACACCAAGGTTTGTACAAATGTACCATGTAGTGTTAATCTCTAATGTCGATACCACTTAAGTATAATTTTCTGTACTGTACTTATAAAACATAAACTTTCTATCCATTCCTCTTATCAAAATCAATTTTCTTTTTCAATGCCTCTGCAACAAGTTTAGGCATTTTATGCACAGGAGCAATTGCATAGATATATCACCTATGTGTAGTTAATATGGAATATAGGACTTTTTGTTTTTGATATGGACTTTATCAGGGGCAGTATCGAGCAATTCTGTTGGTGTGAGTTTGATGCGTTACGCCATGATATAGTCTGTATTAAAGACAAAATGTCCTATGTTTCTGTTATTGGAAATTCACAAACTGATAAATAGAACTCTATAATAAATTGAAATAAGCTCAAATTTCTGTTTATGCATGGTTGATACATTCTCTTTTGCAATAACAAACATTCTTCATCGGTTCAATGTATGAAGAATATGAACACGATTTATAGCTGAACATGCACATGACGTCTTGACAGTGACCCTTTATTTTCTATATCACGGCCTGATCAGTGATACTGACTATATCAGGCAGTGCAGATCAAAAGAAATTCAAGTCTATCATGCAAAATAAGTTTACCTTTGAAAAAAGACAAACGGTTGCAATTAATCAATTAATAAATTTATTTGAAAAAACAGGATGGAATTTCCCCTATAGTTCCTTATACTAGTACTTACAGATACATGTAAAAGTGTCTCAATTTTTAATGACTTAATATATATGCTTTCCAGGTTTACTCTATCAGTATGGTTGTATGTCTTGGAGTATTGTAAGGTTGGATCACTCTGCAGTATTATTCATCATGCCACATGGAATTCAAAATATTTTTCACCTATTGTTTTCATCAATAATAAAGGTTAGTACTATGATTTTTAGCTCACCTGGCCAAGGCCAAGTGAGCTTTTACCATCATTCAGCGTCTGTCGTCTGTCCGCTCGTCCATTAACTTTTATTCAAAGATCTTCTCCTCTGAAACCTAACCAAACTTGGCATGAATCATCACCAGGGCAAGTTCTTTCAAGTTTGTGATTTTTATGCCCATACCCAAAACAACATGGCAGCTGTTACTGAAAATAGAACATAGGGGGTAAATTGTGTGTTTTTTTTTTAATTACTCGAAAACCGTTAGAGATATAAAAAATCTGACGTAGGTAAAAATGATCAGCACGATCAGCAGCTTCTATTTTGAAGAATATCTGATGACCCTTCTCGGAGTTATTGCCCCTTTTTTCATAAAATTTTCCATTATTTGTTTCTTTTAGTCTTATATATTGAAAATGGCAGGGTTTGCGCTGGGCTTCGCCAATGTCGCAATTTGCGATTTTATTTTCATTCTGGCGACAAAAAATCGTTCCTGGCGATTTTTTTGGCGACAACGTTTTTCAAATCAACTTGCCGGTATTATCCAATTTTTACCCTTCTTAGTTGAAACCTTTCATGATTTTTGTTGTTAAAATAATAAAGGTAATAATTAAATGTCAATTCATAGCTTCTGGCAACAATATTGTAGTCCATTGATTATTTCCGGTCATCTGTTGATTGCATTACCTGTTTAGCTGTGCACGTGCCAAAATGATTGCATTACCTGTTTAGCTGTGCATGTGCCAAAATGACTTGTGACAGATACAAGCCCAATCAAAGGAATCAAAGGAATTGAAAGAGTATTATTATACACTAAAATTTTATACTTTTCTTTTTTTTCGTTTAATATCACTTCTTATTTTCATAAATGTTCACGAAAACAAACGGATTAGATTATGCAATTATGAAGTTGAGTTACTTCCCCTTTTCTATGTTGTGAAAACGAAATTAAAGAGGCTTTGAGTGTTACTTTTTACTAAAAATTGTATATCAAGTCTTATGAAATAAAAAATTGAACTAATTTTAAGGGATAATATTGAAGTTTAACAAACTTTAATCAAATAATTGCAAATTCAATTTTTGTTTAATACTTTTATTGACCTATTGAAAGATAAACTATTTATTTGAAACTTGACAGAGATATACATATGATAAAATTTTATCTTTGTTCCCTCATTTGGGGACATACCAGAGTCATTAAATCCTTCATTAAGTCCAAAATGACATGGCAGTGGAAGATAACACTATTGCTGAAGACAATAATCAAGGAGTATGAAGCGAGTACCTCAAATCAAATCAACAAAGCATGTAAATGATGAAGAAAAAAAAAAGATTTAAAAAGAATTCCTCATTGTGAGAGGAATAAAAACATCTGTCTGCAGATGGAACATTTAACGACTTTGAAGGACATAACTTAAATGTTTGAAAACAGTACCCGCAAAAGGCAGCAAACATAGGAAACTGAAACAGCAAAGCATGTAAATGATAAAAGAATGCGTGCCATCAAAACAAAAGAATACAAATTAGAATTATTCTTTTAGTGTGGAAGAAAGAACACAAAAGTCTATCATCCAACCTAGACAACCAATTGGATGCTTCCTAATTGGCGACAAACTTTTGTAATTGGCGACAAAGAATACAAGTTGGCGATTTTTCTGGCGACAGATATTCAGAAGCCAGAGCCATCCCTGCTATTCCCAAACTATAACAAGGGGTGTAACAATATATATCATGCCTTTAGTAAATTCTTAAGACGTTGATTATTCAAAAGACGTCACGTACCGACCATGTATATGCTATATCGGGTGACTGATTAATATACCGTCAGTGGCCACCATTACGCGGCGTCACTGTACGTTTTTAAACGGGGTTTTGACGATTTACTGGACTCTCGGCAGGATATTAACATTAGACAGTATATAAGTGACCTAATATGACATATAAATTGTCAAGAAATTGAATATTGGACTCGTGCTACGTTCTCGCCCAATGTGAAATTTACTGACCGTGTATATACCATATTAGGTTACTTACAGACTGTGTAATCTAAATTATTTCTGCATACACATCGGCATATTGGGTCCTGCCTTTGTTCAAATTTCCATCAAAGTCGTTAATCTGGTTTGAGAGAAGTTGCATACATAGAGAATTTGCCAATAAGCCGGTGTTAGGTTGAAATTTGACCCCGTTGAATAATGACCTTTTGGTCGTTTTTCAACGTTGAAAATTGATCCTAAAGCCATTGAATTTTGATCAGCTCAATATTCAACGGGCTAATTTTCACATTTCAAGGTTTATTTTTTCGATTTGAAATCCCACGCGTTGAAAACTGACCATCGTGGAAAAATGACCACTCAAAAAAAAAAAAATATATATATATATATTAATATGAGAAATACAATCTAGTGTAAAAAATCTGAAAGTTTGTCACAAAGCAAGGTTAAGACTTCTGTATGGAAACTCATTTGGGAGACTTTTGTGTTTGCAAACAAAACACCGATATCTATTGATTGTTAACAATTCCTGCTCCTTTCACGTTGCAACTTTTCAAGAGTGTCGATTTCTCTTTCAAAACATCCGTCCCATATACTCATAATTCAAATGCATATTCGAGAAATGGTAATAAAAGTAGTGAAGATATTGTACGAACTTTTTGATGAAAGAGTATATTTAAGCTTTACTAAATATTTTGGTTTCAATGCCGATTTTTGTTATATTTTCAATATGAGCTAACCAAATACTATGAGAAGAAAAAATAATTCCCAAATGTTTATGACACTTGATAATTTCATCTTTTTAACTCTTTCAGAGGAAGTGTGAAGAACAAGGTTTGGGGAGACTTATTGTTTTAACTCAAATCCTTTTTTTATTCTTAATCTTCTCTTTCCGCCAAAAATTTGTCCGACCATTTCTCAGAGATTAGTGGTCCAATCTTGACCTTGCTTCATAGAAAGGTTGAACCCAATCACAAGAAGGAACGAAGAACACAATACTGAAGTTACTGTTAATTTGGTTTCAAAACATTTGGAAGTCCATAAACCGAAATATGAGTAAAAGCTGATAGAGAGCAAATAACCAATAGGATCTAAATACAAAAGCCAAAATTCAGCCAAGAACAGAGCTATGCATGAGGGAGATACTCCTTATTTTTAAACAAAGTTTAATAAAATTTAGATATTGCAAGGTTCAAAATAAATCGGTTTTCGGGTCAGCACCGAAGTACTGACTACTGGGTTGGTGAGTACCCTCGGGGACTAACAGTCCACCAGCAGAGGCATCGGGCCAGTGGTAGTAAAGAACACAATACCGAAGTTACTGTTAATTTGGTTTTTGCATATGCCCATTTCGACAACTTATGTCTCTTCAGTGCAGATAATATCAAAACATTTGAAAGTCCATAAACCGAAATATGAGTAAAAGCTGATAGAGAGCAAATAACCAATAGGATCTAAATAGAAACGCCAAAAATTCAGCTAAGGACAGAGCTTTGTATAAGAAGTGATATCAGGTCTTTGATTTTTCAAAATGCCACCGGTTTCCATGGAAACGGTAAAAAAGGCTGGAAAATGAAAGTGTTCAGTATTGGATGAAACTTAAAAGGAAGGTGGCTTAGCACAAGGAATGATTTCTAGTATCAAAGATTTAAAAATGACACCCGTTGTCATGGAAACGGCAAAAAATAGCGGGAAAATTAAAGTGTTCAGAATTGGATGAAACTTTACAGGAATGTTGCTTAGGACATGGGAAATTGCTTTTTGGTCTCAAAGACTTCAAAGTGGTACCCGTTGCCATTGAAATGCAAAAAGACGGGAAAATCAAAATGTTCAGAATTGGATGAAAATATATAGAAAGGTTATCTAAGATGTGGGGAATTGGTTTCTGGTCTCCAAGACTTCAAAATGTCCACTGTTGTCATGGAAACCAAAAAAAAAAGCGGGAAAATTGAAAGTGCTCCGAATTAAATCAAACTCAACAGACAGGTTGCGTAGGTTGTGTGGAAGTGATTTGTAGCACTTATTTCTGATTTGGGAGTTCGTTTTGGAGACTTTTGTATCAGCATCTTGATTCAGTTGTGAATTGGTTTTTGCTCTTCCTTTTTTCGTCTCCCGCAAGTTTGTCCAGCCTTGTTCTCAACCACATTACCACTGATCTTAATGTAACTTGAATCATGTATAAATGTGCAATCTGGTTTTCAAATTTTCAAAATGGCGTGCGTTGCTATGGAAAAAGAAAAAAGGCGGAAAAGTTAACGTGCTCCTAATTGGATAATATTTTACAGAGAGATTGTATAAGTTGTCTGTAACTATTTTTTAATCTTTGTTTTTGTATTTGTTTTTTTTTTGTGTATGTTTTGTCTTCTACATTAATTATTTACATTTCACAGAATAGACTATGTCCGAGTTCAGATTCACCAATCGTTATTTCTCTGCCGTACGTCACTTACATGTTCCCCCATGTGACCAATTTCATGACGTTTTAGGCTCTTTGTGTTGAAAGCTTATCTGGTACATCCTGATACCAGGCTCGGATATGATATGTTAGAGATTTGGAATTTTGTGCCTCAGAATTTACTTTGTTTTCAAATTATGAGTGAGGTGCGATTTCAGAATGAATGAACCAGATCCCTCTATTTTTATTTCTCTATTTAAGGTGGTACGGGGGAGCAAAAAACTGTTAGATAGATTTCCCTGATATTTTCACGACTTACACTTTGTTATTGAAGCATAAGAAAAATAGATTAAATAAAAATTAGGGTCACCTGCCATATAAGCATGATTTCTGTCATGTCATGTAAAAATCAGTTATTTTAGTTGAAATATTCGGGGAAAATTGCAAATCTAAACATTTAAATTTATTTTAGTTACATTTGATAGATTTTTTTCAAAAATGTTGTAAATTATTAGCTATTATACTTGCTTTCAATTTGCAAGAAAAATATTTGGGGGTCACCGAATTTATTATTCTTGAATCATGCATGGGCAAAAGAATATCGAAGCAAAAATGATGAAGGGGGAATTCCAAAATCAAAAATCCAAAACCACGGCAATTCATATCCAACACGAATTGAGACAGCATGACAAAGACAAAACAAATACACAAAATGAACAAGAACGCCACAAAAGTAACTGAAACACGAACAGTGTGAAACCCTACAAAAACTGATGTATCATAAGGTATTATAAATGACGAAAAAACTTTTTTCATCAATATTATTTCTATATTTAAAAAAAAGTTTAATATTCTTCATAGCTACCCAATTCAAGTGGCACATTTGATCAAATTTAATTATGATATGACATCGAAATCATTTTTGCAGCATTCCTATTTTTGTGAGATATGCAAGAATGATGCAGAGTTTTAAACACCTTATTACCTTAATTTGTCTATAATTTCTATTTATTTTCTTCTCCAGTCTTAATTGGGGTCTTGTGATCGGCATGAGTAACCACAACTAGTACTGTGCTTGGAAAATTGCAAATATAACAGCTTCGTGTTTAAATACTGTTACTTTAGCTCTCTTCTAATATATTAGATACCATTATTTTGACACCTCTTTACTTAGTCACCTTGTGTAAAAACCAAGCTTAAAAAATAAAAAATTAAATTACATTTTTTAAAAAATAATTTCGTCAATTCTATTTAATCAGTGTAATGAAAAACAGAATTTAGGTGAATTTTGGAAAGATTTTTCTCGCTGTGTACAATATATGGTGGGTCAGTAGAGAATTCAAAACTGAAAGTGACATTTACGATCTTCCACTTCAAAGCTTAGATTTCCAATTGTCGCGGCAAAGATTACATTTATTGTAATGATCTGCAATTTAAAACCAACATAATGCATGGCATGTGAATAAAGTTTAGAATTTTCCACAGTGGGTCGATTTTCAACATTGAAAAATGACCAGGGAATCAAATATCATTGCTGAAAGTTGACGACAAAAAAAGGAATATATACACGGTCAGTTTTCTACATAAAACAATGACTACAGGTAGGTCAATATCAAACGTTGAAAAATGACCAGTTGGTCAGTTTTCATATAGATGAATGATGACAGCAGTCTTAACATAACCGTGATAAGTTCGTGTCGTTATGATTACATCTTTTACCTGGCTACCGTCTGTCCCATGTCCATCTTTTCCTGTAAAGAACCTTTTCTTGAGAATAAATGAATGAACAATACTTTGCAATGAAATATTCTTAGGGACCCACCAGTTAACCTGAAAAAGGGGGGGGGGAGTGTATGTTTTTTTTTTCGAACAGAAAAAATGTATTTATTTTTTTCACGTGTATCAACAAAATACTTTTTTTCAAAATAAACATTATCTTTTGGGGGCAGAAAGCCTCTTTCAGAAAATTTTTTTTTCATCATTTTGGCAGCCAAAATATTTTTTTCACATAAAATCACGTCCAAAATATTTTTTTAGAAAAAAAACATAGCTCCCCTCCTTTTCAAGTTAAATGATCGGTCCTGACTTCAGTATTGTCATCCAACATGGCCGCCATGCTTTTACATTGGATCCTTCAACATAAAGGTTTCTTAACATAGTCTGAAAAATGAGACTCTTTAATATGTAGAGGTTGTTTTTATCGGGCATGGTCCAGGTGAGAGATCAAGCTCTTTAGAGCCTCGGGATTTTTGTGTCGCCTGCTGTCAACAGTGTCGATACATAGGGATTACTATATCTTTCGTCTTACGTAGTCGTCCTAGTCGCCCTTCGTCGTCTGTCGTTTTTGTTTTCGTTTTTTTTTTGTTTTTTTTTCGATCATCAACTCCTTCAAACTGGTTGTCCGATTCTAACCAAAAGCTCAGGATGTGTCGTTCACTTGGTATAGTTATGCACCTAATACTTAGAATTTTGATTTATACAGATTTTAGAGGTTCAAGGAATAGCTCATTTGTTAATTCACAACTCAATCATAACTATAAGTCAGATTCCAACTAAACTTTCAGTATATGTTATTTATCAGATCTGGTTATGCAAATCATACTTAAAATTTTGTTTTAACAGATTTCAAAGGTTTACCAAGCCAACATAGCTCACTTGAGTACTCAGTTTGTTAATCTGAATAAGTCCTTCAAAAATAAACAAATTTGCAGGATAGGTTTTTCTTCACCGTGCAAAAATGGCTCTTCTGTATTGCAGGCGACACCACTGTTCCATGGAACACCCGTCAATTTTTATTGTGTACTTTTGAACGTTTTCATGTTTTGTGTAAATAACAGTTTTTAACATATTTAAATAATAAATAAGGCTTACAAACGGGGGCTTCAGTGGGTCAATTGCTGTTTAAACAATAGAACCGACCAGTCAGAAACGGCAGCTAATGCTCTTGCTAATTTATTTCATGTTCGAATAAGACTGTTTCGGACTACTGAAAAATCAACAGCTGAAACCATCCCGGAAGGTGCACATTTGTATTGTTAACGAACTGACCAAAGACAAACTTTAACCTGAGTACTAATGCATGTAATGTATGTCTAGATGACATAATTGTTATCAGGAACCTTGTGATATTCCAAAATGCTTCCCCTGACAAAGACTTTTCCTCTATCTGCTCTAGTAACTTTAGATCTGGACTTCAACTCAAACTTTTCCTGTGTAACTTATGCATAAAATGTTGGTCAATGTGACCTATTTGTTATCATGAACCTGGAGACTATCCAACTGACAAATTCTACTTGCTCTAGTATCTCAGATCTGGACTTTAACACAAGTGGCTCTCAAAATACAGAAGAGCCATTTTTGGCACGGTGAAGAAAAAACATATCCTGAAAATTTGTTTAGCATATTAATTATATTTTTGAAGGACTTACTTCAGTTTAACAAACTGAATAAACAAAACCCTGTATCGCTCACCAGGATCAGCCCTGAAATAGAGAGATGAATGGAATTTCCCATAGGGTTCAATGTTCCTGCTTGAGTCCACCGGGGATAGGATGCAGAAAGGGGCCACCAAAGGACTTTTGTGATCAAGTTAAATTCCCATTGGATTAGTGGTTTCAGCGACCTACATATATTTGTAATTCTTTTACTGGAATGCAATGTAAACCATGTTCCCATTTGTGACCATCTTAAATGACGAACGAATCTGCAGGATACATTTTTTGTAGGGGCCAACTAAAGACCATTGTGACTAAGTTTGGTTCTAGTTGGACTACTAGTATAAAAAAAAGATCTTTAAATGTGTTTTAAATATGGTCAAACGTTTAATTATGTTACTGTTGGCAGCCATATTTGATGAGGTCTGGACCTCCCGGATGCCTCTTTTTGAAGGTATCATCAAAATAACCCTGTATTTTTATTGGACATGTTGTTTCCGAGAAGAAATCTTTGAGTGTGTGAAGGAGTGAGTTAATATATAAAGTTTACATAGTGTTTTGACTGTTTACATATAATTTTTGAAGCCTTGAAAAATGACCCGCTTCCAGGTCAGTATTTTATGATAAAGGTCAGAATTCAACGGAATTGGTCAAATTCAATGGCTTTGGGGTCAATTTTCAACATTGAAAAAGGACCGAAAGGTCAATTTTCAACGGGGTCAAAATTCAACCTAACACCGGCTCCAAAGCCGATCACACGAAAAACATGTAATCAAAAGCATTGGAAAGCTTGCAAATTATTTTACAAACTGCTTCTTTAATTTAATTTTTGTGTATCAAATTTACCACAACAAAACCGTTAACAATACACCAGATTAAACATATTCCGCTGCATAACAGGATGTGCTTTCCGTTCATGTATATGTGTTTTGTTTTTCTTGTAGATAATTACCAATACGTCAACTGTCCATTTAGCAACGTTAACTACTATTTTACATTCAGTAATGGTGGAAATGCAGATTATTGTCCTGGGCAATCCTCTACTGCAGTGATAGTAAATGAAGTGATGTCAATGAAAAGTTGTTTCGACTTTAATAATGTGAACAAAGGTAACTAAAGAAATACAAACTAAATAATTCAGGAATTCTTAATCCATTTACTATCTGAATTTTCTTTTATGTAGAATCTAAATTAATAGTATCTTCGGTATTTTGTTATTTAATTCATTTCTGTTAATTAAATTGCTATTTAGTTCTTGTCAAAATGTTGCACTTATTCTTATCTCTTCCGCGTTGGACTGCATAGTTACACGTATTTTAAAAAATATATAATTGTTTTATACAATTTCCTATTTAGCGACCTTATCTGCATGTTGATGAATGCAAAGTCGTAAATAGTAGTGTGCCCAAGGTCCAAAAAGACGCTTAGTTTTCGAGTTTGGGTCATCGGAATCGCACACGGCTAATTTTTGTTTTAAATGATAGAACAACTATTAAATTTCAAATGTTAAGCTGTCGTAGACCATTTCTGTGGTCATGATTTCTCTAATTCCTCTTTTTTAAGGATACCCAAAAACAGCGCTTGGGATATGGTATCTTTAAAGTTATAGAAATAGTCGTACTCTCTTATATTCTAATAAAAAGTTATTCACGATAAAGTCAAGACCTGAAATATTTATTTGAATCATAGAATGCAAGTTATTTTTGACTGTTTTTTTTGTAATTTATCGGTATTAATGTCGGGGTAAATTTGAGTCTAAATTAATGACATTTATCAATGAATGCAAAATAACAATGCTTTATTTCTGAAAAATTCCAATTTTAACGAAAGTACATATACGAATTGTACTTATGCTCCATAAATCATGGATGTAATGTCCACCGTTAAAGAGAAATCAACAATAAAAAAGCCAAAATTCGCACAAAACTTTCAAGTTATAGTCGATGTGAAGACCATGCCACTTTGTCTTATTCTTTTAAGTGTACAACGAGAGATAACCCTTATCATTTCTTGTCAAAATTACTTGACAAGTCCAAGTCTAGTTAAATAGTTAAATAGTGGGAATCTAGTGACAATTTTACTTTGCTTGTGTTTTGATTTTCCAAGCACATGTGTTTGTTTTCACGTTTAAAATTACTTTTCCATATCTTTTCAGATAATATGATAGGGTTTTGTTTCAGTGGGAACGGTCTTGTAAAGATTTATGTCAGTGTGTGTTTTTTGGGGGGAAATTCACTTATTTATACCAATAACAAAAGTACGATTTTTCCTAAACTTTAAAATGCATCAAAATTTTCAAAAATTTTAGGAGCTGACCTTTGACACCATCTAAAATAAAATGTGACCAAATTCAATTTCGATGCGCCATGGTATCCTCTTTCCAAACTTGTATAATACAGGTGTGTGTTATTCCGTTAACCCAAAATCGGAAAAATCGTCTCTTGGGCACCCTACTAAAATGGTTTCCTTTCATTAAGGATTTAAAAATTCCTTTTTGTTCTGTTTACCACTATTTCTATCCGAGCTGAAATTTAAATATGCCAAAATGACCCTTATACTGATTCACATCTTACATGGATAACGTAAAAACATAAACTGAATTTAAAACAAATACTAAAGATTGAAGAACAACAATAAAAGCGCCAAAAGCTCGTTTATTATATATTGAAATTACATAACTCTAGTTGATATCCAGCGATGAACAATTCTTTCGAGTTATTAAAACTATTTCTCTTATGATTTATATTAATAAATGCAGCGCTGTTCTGTGTTTACTTGCTTGTGACGTCGCTGTTTTTTTGTGTTAAGAATAACAACAACGTTACTAGGCAACGTTTATCACGGCACACGAGATCTAACAGTGGTCCAATAGAATCGTTGAAAAAGCGATAACACATCATGCGTGATGTGCTATTACTTGTCGCTCATCCAATGAAATTCATATGAACTAGTTCATATCTATCTCCAGCTTCAAAGTCTCGTTGTGTACCACAAATAACTATTCGTGTAAAGAATAGGTAATGAGGTTGAATCACAAGTGAAAAGCGTTGTTCAATTGCTTTTTTGCCATGTCTTTGTAGAGATTTTGTCTCATGAGCATAAACTCAATTTCCCACTATTGCTTATCTAACATTGCTCTTGCTAGTCGTCCACTAGTATCATAATCACCAATTTCATACTGCGCACATGAGCAGATGATGTCGGCATCAGAGTAAGATGATCAAAAACAACGACGTTTTTTTTTAAACTAATCCGTCTTAATTTTTAAAGAAAATAAAGGTAAAGAACGTTTTTAACTAAACCATGCCATTCAGACACGTAAATTTGTATTGCTTAGTTTTCGATTTGGATTTGGAACTTGAATCTGTTTGAAAACGTCAGATTGTGTTTTGCGACGTCATAGATATACACAGTTTCTGTCTTCTCTTTGGTCGGTTCTGAATGGAAAATTCCATTTTCTGTCATATTTGAACTAAATAATTAATGGCAGGTTTATAGTCATTGTCATTTAACCATAGACTGGGCATTTTTCATGGCAGACATATGGTTATTTTCATTTAACCATGGACTGTGCCTTTCTTTACGTAACTTTAACCCCTCCCTAACGCTGTGGGTTAAATTCGAATATAAAGACCCAGCTCATGGTTGAATATAGATTACACGACAAGATCTTGATCATTATGAAAACGAAAGGAAATAGGATAAATGTCAATATTTTATCCTCCAAAAATAGTAAAATTTTAAAATTTTAATTGTCAGGCTTGCCGAGCATTGAAAATTTTTAAATTCAAGTATTGAGAGTGGATAAAATATGGTTATAATCGGGATAAAGTGGTGTAATCTTTTTCTTTTATGATGAATGATAAATACCAACAAATGTATTCCGAATATATTTGGCGGGAAATAGAACGGGGGTTTATTCAATATATTATGTTTATGTTTATTATGAATATTTTGAATTTACCTTACGGGTCAGAACCGATTTAAACTTCACCTGTCATGATTTATTTGTTAAATAACGAAACACTGAAACTGCAGTTAATTTTCGTGAGTTCTGCAGATGACTATTTTGACATATAATTTCTCTTCAGTACAAGTAGTATCAAACATTTAAAAGACCATCAATCGAAATATGTTAAAAATAAAGACATGAATTCTTAAAAGATGGTCACTGGTCAGAATTTCGGACTTCTCTGGTTTTATCATTCAAAATTATTAGAATTGTTTGACCACGAACCCCTATATTTTGTTTGATACTTTCATTTTATACACCTTTAGCACCATTCTGACAAAATTTTATTCAATCCTTTTCATTTTGTGACATTTGTTTGTGGATAAACATTGCTCATGTTAAACCTATGAAAAATTTAAAAGGAGTTTTCCGGCAAATTTTCAATCACTTATAACTCAAAACAATGTGAGCAACCCATCAAATATTTTAGCTTAAATTACTTTATTTTCAGTTTTCTAACAAGAAGTAACATTTATTTGAAATCCTACATGTATTATTTTCAAATTGACCAGCGAGCATCCTTAAGTAACGCTAAAACACAGCCAAGAAAAGAGTTTCTCCCCAAGAAATGCCTTTTAGTTATCAAATTTCTAACCTATGATATTGTAACATAGAAAAAAAACTTAAGTATCATATTCATATATTATAACCGTAATGATCTGAGTGGTTTCAGTGCATTGGTAAAGCAGAAAGCAGTGAAAAAAGTCTCTTACGTCCCAACAATCAATCGCTCTGAGAAAAAATAAGTCAAGTCGCATAACAACTTCTGCCATATTTTAACTCGTAATGTGAAATCTGATGTTTAAAATCATTTTAGTTATTATCATGAAAAAAAGGAAATGGGGTAAATGTCGAGGACACAACGTCCCATCTCCAGTTTGAAACGACACAAAATAAAGCATCTAGGGGTCACCGCGCGGTCTTCAACAGAGTGAGGAACCTCACACCATTTAACAATCCCTAAATTGACCCGAAAAGTGGTAAAAAATGAATATATCAATGGAAACTAACCACATCCAATAACCCGAATATCAAGAAACTTAGATTTTATAAGAAGACAAGGACAAGCCAATTACCAACACACCCCCGCAAAAAAATTGCGATGGGGTTAAACTCCTTTTCTTGTATCCAAGTCTCCGCCTATATGTGGTGAATGGCTTAAAAATAAATACACAAAATGACTCACATTAAAAATCAAACTAGAAAAAAGTCCAACTTATCAAGACTAGTACATTTACAATGAAGTACATAAAACATGAAGACAATACACACGGGTACTGTCTTGACAAATGCTCGCAGGTACTGACAGGTACATACAGAATTTCCGTTGACTATGATATCAAGCCTTCTTACATATGAAACTTCAATTGACATGTACTTCTAAATAGATTTTGTATAACAACATTATCAATTATGAAAAAAAGAACATTGTAATAAGCAATGCCAAATACTGCCAATATGGAAAATTGTTTTAATTTAGTTATGGCGTAAACCATTTAGGAGATTATCAATATCTTTGCCAACAAAAACCAGAGGTAAAGATTTAACAACAATGATGTATTTATATCCTTTATGAATAAGTTTGTTCAACGAATTTATAAGTTTGGAAGAACAATTTTGGAATTTATGCGCTTTGCAAATGGTATTTCCGTAGAACATTTCCGTAGAAGTTTGGATGTGAAATGCCCTGTTGTATAAGAGCCCTGCATGTAAAACCAATTTTTTGTAATGAGCCAATGTATCTATAATTAAATTTAGAGCATGGTTTTGTCAATGTATGGTATCAAATCCTTGAAGCAGAAGTTTTTCAGTTAGACAAATATTTCGGTCTTTGAAGTCAGAAATAAATTAATTTACATTTGATTAAGTAAATCGCAAGCTTTAAGATCTTTACAAAATATAAGATATAAAACTTAAATATTCATTATACTTTACTCAAAGAGTAGGTCTTCGTTAGCGATAAATTACTAGTAAGGAGAATACAATTTGCGATGTGAGGTGTATTACAAAAATCTGTTAAATAAGGCCTGTATTGATAATGCCAATAAATTATTTTAGCAAACCCTTTTTATGGTGCTTTCTCCTGTCTTGGAACATGGTCACCAGAATCAAGGGACACAATTTCATCTGGAGATTTTATTGTTGTGGAAATGTATGATACATCACCATATTGTGGGGTAAGTATTTAATTTTTTATTAAATTTAAAATGGCCTCTATCAATACCTAGATTTTAACAGAAAAATTGTAAATAAACGTTCATGAACAAAGTCTCTACATAATAAAACTAAGCAATGGAACAACGCTTTTATTGTTGTTCTTCATATTGAAGTAGATATATACAACTCTGATTTCCCAATATTTTTGGATTTATTTGAGTATTTTGTCAGATATACTACCGTTTTTCATCAGGAAATACTAAAAAATAGTTTAAACGGTCTTTGTGGCTTTCCAAATCCGTGCATATATCACGGATTGTACAAGTCAGCAAACAACAAGTTCACAACACTGGATAGGATCTTATTAGCATTTCACAGATATAATTTGATTGAAATAATAAACAATATGTTACATCAGATCAGACACCCTGAAGGTAATTATATTTTTTTGTTTAATTTTAAAAGCGATATAAAGTGGCTGCTGACGGAACCATTACTCTTTCTCTGTATTTATCGATGAGTGAAGATGCCTGGTTCCCGGCATTTTGTGATGCCTCTAAAGATAATGAATATTACTTTGAAAGTGGCACCACAAAATATGTCAGAATGGTTTACACTCCAGTAGATCCAGGTATATGATTATGTAAACATATAAGTATTCTTTAAAGCATGCTAAACATTATTACAATTATGTAAAAAAAAAATACAAATCTATTTAACCAGTGATGGAGAAAAGCATAGGAACATTTAACGAGAACAAGTCCTAAAGCTATAACCATTGCAGGCTATGGCAAAATGTCAGTGGGCGAAACATTCTTACAACAATCGGGAGAAAAGATTTCAAATAGGCAGAATTAGATCTGTAACTGATGTTCAAATCACATAAAAAGTTTGTTTGAAAGATTCAATACAGCGATACTCCAGCAATTTCTAATAATTTTAAATACGGCCTTTTTGATAATTTATACCTGTATAGTATTTTAATGTCTAAACTTGAAAGCTTATAGATTATCAATGATTCAAATGACATGAAGTAGCAAAAAACCAGCCATAGACAAAGCTTTGAATCAAAGTATCCTAACCAACATTCATTGAGGTACCACACTTTTCAATAGTTACGTCCCTTTCAGAGGAAGTGATCTTCTTAAGCCGATGAAATTAGCCTTAATTTATATTAAGGTGTCAAACCACCAATTCAGCTAATCAGCACTTAGAACAAATGAAAAAATAGATCTTTTAGAATCTAAATATAACTTTGAATTCATGCACCTTTAAAAATAAATGTGGGAATGAAATAAATGATACACCTGTTTGAACATTGATGTATCAGGCTTATTTTGAGACCAAGGTTAATTGACTAGAATGATCCTTTGAATACTTATCATAGGGGTTTTCCGGTATGCTATGAATGTGTAATGTTTTGTTCGTAATGGTGTATATTTATAGATAGGGTTTTTCCAACATTTTGAACTCTCTTGGAAGGCTTTAAAGGTATGCTGAAATTTTGATATGATGTTGACGAGATGTGCACCTTTCGGAAAATATATGGTTTCATACAGGTTAAACTTAAGATAAATTGTCCAGACAGATTTGAATATGGGGAATTTCAGTTGAAAATGTTAAAGAAATGAATTGGTGGTTTCTAACCTTAACACAAAATGTGCGAAAATTTTGAAACATGTCATAAAGAGTTGTTAATAGCATAAATTGATACAAAACATGTATGTATGATGAATTTGAGGTAAACATTGAAGTTTTAGCAAGCTGGTGCCACAATTGTGGCCAAAAATTGTTTGAAAACATCAAATGTAGGCTGATTTTACACAGGAATTTGCCATTGTTTTGAATATATGTTCAATGTTTACAAATTTCATGTCTTCGGTGTCTCGAACGAAAGCGACAACTCTGACTGAGATGCCTCATATAAAAATCTGTCTGATTTGTATACAATAATTTTTTAAAGCAGGAATGGTGCATAGTTATGTAGTTTGATGTGAACATGAACCTCAGGAATAAAAAATATCATGTTGTTCCTCTTCTAAACAGTGTAAAATTTTCATTTTAGGGTCCACAGTGTCCAAACAAGAGCCAAGTCAAAATTTTATCATCTGATTTTGAGACAAGATTTTGAATTTGCAACACTTTTCATAGCATCATTGAAAGATATGACGTGTCAGTATCCCAAATGAAAGTGGACATTTTCAGCTAGATTCACGTCTTCCCGGATTTGACTACCGACTTTGACATTTTTCCGGATTGAATCACTCACAGTGTGACGGGTGCTGTTAACAGAGCAGGACATGCTTACCCTTCCGGAGCACCTGATGTCACTCTCAGTTTCACTGGAGTTCACACTGTGAGTGCCTTTGATCTGAATGTTGTGGTTTCTAGTTCTGTGCTTTGTGTCTGTCTGGCGTCATTGTTTTTGTGTCTAACGTCATTGTTTTCTGTGTTCTCGTTTTTGCCCTGTCTTTGGACTTCGATTTTTGTGAATTTCACCCCTTTGTTCCTTCGGTAGTACTGCCGTTGTTTCATAAATTTGCATTTATTTTATAATGCTATTTTCTTTATATATTATATATCTAACCACCCGAAGGAAAATAAATGCACTTGGGTTGATTTTCAGTAGTTTTAATACTATCATTGTACCTATTCATATCGGGCTTTTCGGTTAACTCACAAACCTAATATTCTTCATAAGCTCAAAAAATGAACAAAACTGGTTTTCCTCTGTCTTCTTGATCTTTTTCCATCAATTTCTACATTTCAAATGCTATTTGTCTGACCGTAACCAAAGTAAAGACCATTTCAAGTCCAAAAATTTAGCTCAGAAGCACCTTCACAAATTGGGGGGAGGGTGACAATTTGTAGCATAATTTCAAAATTTTAAAGGTAGCTTTGAACATTTGCAGCTCTATTTTGATAGAAAAAATACTCTAAAGGCTTAGTATTAAACATGGGTTGAGATTCATTACATAAAAGAAGTATATTTGGTTTTGTGTCCATGTTTAACATCTATGAGTGATTGTGCCTAATCAAAGCACTGAAAACACTAAATCTATGACTTTTTGAATAGTGATAAAAAGGAGAGAAAACTTTGGAAAAGGATGTTATTTTCTGTATGCAATTGGGAAATCAACTAAAAAACATGAAAAAAGTGCAGCAATTACACTGGGGAATGTTTTCATATCATGTTACGGTGTCAAACCACAAATTCAGCCAATCAGCACTTAGAACAAATGAAAAAATAGATCTTTTAGATCTAAATATAACTTTGAATTCATGCACCTTTAAAAATAAATGTGGGAATGAAATAAATGATACACCTGTTTGAACATTGATGTATCAGGCTTATTTTGAGACCAAGGTTAATTGACTAGAATGATCCTTTGAATACTTATCATAGGAGTTTTCCGGTATACTATGAATGTGTAATGTTTTGTTCGTAATGGTGTATATTTATAGATAGGGTTTTTCCAACATTCGGAACTCTCTTGGAAGGCTTTAAAGGTATGCTGAAATTTTGATATGATGTTGACGAGATGTGCACCTTTTGGAAAATATAGGGTTCATACAGGTTAAACCTAAGATAAATTGTCCAGACAGATTTGAATATGGGGAATTTCAGTTGAAAATGTTAAAAAAATGAATTGGTGGTTTCTAACCTTAAACAGTTGTTATGTCACTCAGACGAAATCGGGGTTACATGTTGTTATTTTACGTTTCTTCTAAATATTCTTCCTCTTCTTTTTTGCCTTCCAATAATTCTTGTCCGGGCGATTATTTAAAAACGGCTGAACTCAATGATTTTGAACTTTGCACACGTACGTATTTTTTTTAACTTAGTCCATTCTCAACGAAAATTGATTTTAACGTACATTTTGAGGATGACAATTATAGGGAATCATTGAATTGGTTGTCCGGGGTGACATCGGCTATTGCATTCGATAGGGTATGTAGGTATCGTTCTACTTTCCCTTTAATTATCCGGAAACCTATGACGGCACTACGCAAACCGCACATAAATTAAATACGTCAACCGGTTTTACTTCCGGGACATTTCCCTCAATGTCACAAAGCCTTGATTGATTACACTCTTTACATTGGAATATCTACCACAGCTGGAGGAATCTGGTTGATAAAGACTACTCGTTCTTCAAGAAAATCGCTTTTTTATATGGTTCTACACTGATTGTTCTCTTAATAAATGCAGGTAAACAAGCTTTCCAAAATAACCGCTAGAAGGGTACATTGTTAATATAAACCACACGACATACGGAAAAACATTGAGAGATCTTGAAAACTACCCGTAAATAAAAACCAAAATTAGAAACGATGGTACTTAGATGGTCTCCTTTAGATATCTTTGGAGGACTGCACCATATCCTAAATAGCGGTACCAAGAGCTTAACATTGGACGTCAAAGAAAACATGATATTACCTTTTAAAAAGAATGCATCCAACTAAGATGGCGGCCAGCGGAAAATTGTCAACTGACCCTAGCACACTGGAGTTTTATATAGCAAAATTAAAAACAAAGATCTTTTAACGAAGAAGTTCCTTGCACTGTCTGTGTCAGAAAAGGTCCAAGTAACAACGAAGTTCCTTGCACTGTCTGTGTCAGGAAAGATTCAAGTAACAAAGAAGTTTCTTGGAATGTCTTTGTTTTTTTTTGTATAGTGCTATTTTTCCTTATTTGATTTATCAAGTCATTTATTAATCAATTATATTTACATCATTTTTTTTGCAAATAATACAGTCACACAGGCAACAGACACAACCACAGAAACAGAGACAACAACAGAATCTACATCAACAACAACTACTACTACACAAGAAACGACAACAGAATCAACATCTTCTGTGACAACAACAGAGAGCCAGACAACAGAAGTTACAACGACATCAGATACAGTAACAGTTACCACAGTAACAACAACAACAGGTCTGTACAATTTGTCTAATGCTATCAAACCTCAGTAATTTACTGTAATTACATGAACGATACTATCTCGGTAGTTCATTTCTGGAACTGCATAGATACCATCTCGGTAGTTCATTTCTGGAACTCCATAGATGCACATGCCTCTGTGTAAGAGCTTATTATAATAAATGCAAATGTGAGTTTACCTTTTTCAAATGAAGCGTTGATAAAGTTTTGGTTTACTTCTTTCAATATTTTTTTTGTTATCTTGCAATTTGATTTTATACTTGCAATATTGTAGCTGAAATATCAAATGATTGACAGAAGCAACATCATGACTTCAGTTTACTTTCAAAACTCTAAATTACTTCAAATACTAAGAATTTGAATGATATTTTTCATTACTTAGGATTATCTGTATATTTTATTCAGAAATTGCATCAATTACAATTCAATTGTAACAATTAGAAATCAGGAACAAACTGAATTATTTATTCCTTCAATATTCTTCAGTATTCTTCCAATTATAAAATAACGAATTGATGAACTGTGTTACCTTGTGTGATAAAATTTTCAGTAAAATTCATATTTTCAGGAAATTATTCATCTACATCATCAAGTTCTAACATATGGGATGACATAAGAAATTTATACTGGCCTTGGTGGATTTTGGTGGCAGCTTCGATAATCGCCTTAGCAACGTGTATATTTTGTATTGCTTATGTTTGTACAAGAAAAGGGCGGAAACAAAGTAAAGTGGAGATACAAAAAACAAATGAACAAGCAACAATAAAGCAGTCGTATAATAATAAGACAGAAAATTTACACTATCCCTTGAAAACAACAGACAAAAATATTGGACATGTGAGGAAAATACAAGTGCAGAGTATTAATCCTTCAACAATTAATGCCATCAATAATAAAACCAAAAACGGTTTGGACTTTTAGATTAGTCATTTGGTCCTTTGTCTTAATGACATTATGCAAAATGTAATTGAATGTCATTGAAAAACTAATTTCAAACAGGTTGATTGCTTAAGATTGTTTATCAGAAGGAGCACATTTTAGCCATGTTTTCTAATTGTTTTGTGCATTATATGTAAGTGTTAAAGTTGATCATGTGTTCTCATTCAACAAATCGGGAAGGTTTTTCAGATGCAATTTATGCCCGCTAAGCTTACTGTACCCTTAATCATTTTTGTTGTTTATTGTACAATCTGTCTCTTTCATACTGCTGGTAAAATGGTACTATAATTTACTGTACAGGGTTAACATTTCAGAAATTTGCTACATATTGAATTTTTGTAGATGTATGTGTTCCTATTTCATTGTTATTTATACTATTATTTATTTTTCAAATCCTTGTTTCTAAATAAATGAGATATTACACGGTTCCTGTTATCATAATTTTTAGCTCACCTGGCTATGCCAGGGTGAGCTATTGCCATCACTTGGCGTCCGTCGTCCGTCCTTCGTTAGCTCACTTTCAAAAATCTTCTCCTCTGAAACCACTGGGTCAAATAGAACCAAACTTTAACTGAATCATTAATAGGGTATCTAGTTATACATTTGTTATTTTGTATGTCTTAGGTCAAACAACATGGCTGCCGTTACTAAAAATAGAACATAGGGGTAAATTACAGTTTTTGGCAAATAAGTCAAAAACTGTTACAGATATCAAAAATCAGACGGAATAAAAATGATCAGCATGAGAAGATCTACCTATGCTGAATTTTTGAAGAAAATCTGATGACCCGTCTTAGAGTTAGTGCCCTTTTTCCGTAAAATTTTCAAAATTTTGATGTTTTTTATTTTTTATTAAAAAAACTATAACAGATAGAGGTTAAGTGTAAATTGCAAAAATGTTCAGCATGTTAAGATCTACCCACATGGATATTTTGAAGAAAATCCAAGTACCCATATATGAGTTGTGGTCCTTTATTGGTCAAATTTTTCGTGATTTTTTTACTTTTTGTCCTATATTTCAAAAACACTTTGACATAGAGGTCAAGTTTAAATTGCAAAAATGTTCAGCACGTTAAGGACTATATTTTATTGAACACAGTTTTCCAACCGCTTCCAAGATGGCCGCCAGCGGGGAACTTAGTTTACCATTTGACCTAATGGGAAAATTCATACAAAGAACTTCTTCTTGAGAACCACCGAATGGATTTGAACCAAACTGGGCATGAATGATGTTTATAAGGTGCTGACCAGGTGTTGTTACTTTGGTGCCGATCCATCATCCAACATGGCAGCCAGCGGTGATCTTAATTTTAACATTGGACTCTATGGGAAAATGCATACAAAGAACTTCTACTTTAGAACCACTGAATAAATTTGAACCACACTTAGCATGAATGGTGTTTATGAGATGCTGACCAAGTGTTATTACTTTGGTGCCAATCTGTCATCTTACATGACCGACACCATTGGACCCTCTGAGAAATGCACACAAAGATCTTCTAGAGAACTGCTAAATGGATTTAAATCAAACATGACTTGAATGATGCCTGTCAGGTCTCAGGTGCTGACCAAATGTCACCAGCTGTGAACTTAATTTTAACAAAAGATCTTCTTCTAGAGAACTGCTTAATAGATTTAATCCAAACTTTGCTTATGAGAAGCTGACCAAGTGTTGTTACTTTAGTTCTGATCTATCATTCATCATGGCTGCCAGCAATGAATTGGACCCTAAGGGGAAATGCATACAAAGATATCATGGAAAACCATTGAATGGATTCAATTTAAACATTGCATTAATGGAACTTGTGAGATTTTGACCAAGCTTGTTACTTTGGTGCTGATCTGCCTTCCGACATGGCCACCAGTAGCAAAACTTAGTTTAACATTGGACCCAGTTGGAAATGCATAAAAAGATCATCTCCTCTGAAACTGCTTGAACAATTTCAGTAGAATTTTGATATGATAGTCCTTTATGTGACCCTCTTCAAAGTTTTATGTTAAATAGCTGCCAGCAGGGAACGTAGATTAACATAGGCCCGTTAAGTTTGGAAACTGTATTCAAAAATCTTCTCTGAAACTGCTTGAACAATTTTAATGAAATTTTCTGAAAAGTTTCTGATTTTTATGTACATACACCACCAAAGATGGATCATCAATTGGGAATTATAGTGCTGCAGGACCCAGGTGAGCGATACAGGCTCTTGAGAGCCTCTTGTTTAAATTTCAATGTTTGATTTTTTTAGCTCACCTGACCAAAA
Source organism: Modiolus philippinarum (assembly GCA_002080025.1). Lineage (NCBI taxonomy): Eukaryota > Metazoa > Mollusca > Bivalvia > Mytilida > Modiolidae > Modiolus > Modiolus philippinarum. Next base: position 27,718 of record MJUU01060720.1, read on the forward strand.
GGGTCAGAGGGAGCTATTGCTATCACTTTGCGTCCGTCGTCTGTCGTCCGTCGCCCGTCATCCGGCGTTAACTTTTCACATTTTCATCTTGTCCTCGAAACCCACTGAAGCAAATTCAACCAAACTTAACAGCAATGATGTATGGAGGTCTTTCACAACGATTGAACATTTCGTTTCCGATTCGATAAAAATATGTCCGCCAGCGCGGATCTAAGTTTTAACATTGGACCCTATGGGAAAAACATCATTTTCAACATCTGCTCTAAACTATTGAAGGAAATTGAACTAAACAGTACTGAAATGATGTATGAGGGTCCTTTACCAAGGTTGCATATTTCGTTCCGATTCGACAAAAAACATGGCCGCCAGCACAGATCATAGTTTAACATTGGCCCTATGGGAAATTCACATTTTCATCTTCTCCTTTGGAACCACTGAAGCAATCTGCTCTGAAACTATTGAAGCAAATGGAACTAAACTGTACTGAAATGATGTATGGATGGTCTTTTACAAAGATTGGACATTTCGTTCTATTCGACAAAAAAATGGCCGCTAGCACGTATAATAATTTAACATTGGGCTTTTGGTACTTTCCGGAACGGAACAACATTGGCCCTGGGGGAAATTCACATTTTCATCTTCTTCTCTGAAAACACTGAAACAAACTCAACCAAACTTTACTTGAATAATGTATGGAAGGTCCATTATAAACATTGCACATTTTGTTTCGATTCAATAAAAAACATGGCCAACAGCGCGGATCTTAGTTTTAACATTGGACCATATGGGAAAAACATCTTTTTCAACATCTGCTCTGAAACTATTGAAGGAAATTGAACTGTACTGAAATAATGTATGGAAGGTTTTTTACAAAAATTGCATATTTCATTCTGATTCGACTGAACAACATGGCCGCCAGCACGGAACATAGTTTAACATTGGCCCTACGGGAATTTCACATTTTTTAATCTTCTTCTGTAAATCCACTGAAGCAAATTCAATCAAACTTAAAAGAAATGATATATATAAGGTCCTTCACAAAGGTTATTCATTTGGTTCCAATTTAATAAAAAAAAATATGGCCACCAGCGTGGATCTTAGTTTTAACAGTGGACGCTGTGGTGGAAAAGACATTATTTTCATCAAATTTTCTTAAGCAAATTCAACCAAACTTTACAGAAATGATGTATGGAGGGTCCTTTACAAAGATTGCTTATTCTGTTTGGATCTGACAAAAGAAATTGCTCCAAGCACAGAACTTTTTAAAAATGGGACCCCTAAAGGAAAACATCTTTTCAGCATATTGTGCTGAAACTTTTGAAGCAATTTAAGCCAAGCTAAGATTGCTTATTTTGTTTTGATCTGATAAAAACAAGACCACCATCATAGAACCTACTTTAACACAGGATCCTATGGGATTGATATCAGTTTCCTAACCTTCTGCAAGCGTTTTGTCAAGTGAGCGATTCAGGCTCTGAGCCTTAAGTTTTCATATTCATACAATTTTGCTTTTATCAGTTATGAAATATGCAGTGATAGAAAGAAGATTTTTTCATCTATATACATTCCGGTCATTTTATATCATGTTGCACCAATTTGTCGTTGGTATATTGCAAACTTTTGTCCATCTTTCAGTCCGTTCGTGGCTTTATACTAAATACAAAAAAGGCCGAAGTTGCAATTTCGTTATGTTGAACACATGTTTCAAAGTGTAGCCTCTCATCAGAAATCAAATAACATGGAAAGCCATACTCCAAAAGAAGTAAAAACAAGATTTACTCAATTCCAAAAATATCGAAATGGGAAGCCAAATCCATTAACAAGGATATCTGGCGAGTGCCATACACAGAAGGAAGCCTCAGTATTTTGATAAAAACTGTAAATTTCTATAACACGCAAGGTAAAATTTTCATCACAGACAAGTCTGATCATTGGGCTAGTGAATATCCTCGGAGCTCAGGTCCACTAGCAGTGGCATCGGCCCAATGGTTCAGGATACAAAAAATACCGAAGTTGCATAGAAAAATAGTCAATTCGTTATGCTGTACACGTGTTCCAAGGAGTATACTTCTCATCAGCAGCAATTAAATCAAATAACATGCAAAGCCATAATCCAAAAGACGTCCAAAAAGAAGTACTCATTTCCAAAAATATCGAAATATCGAAACACAGACATCATACTTTCGTAAGGGTATATCATCTGCTGAAAAAAAATATAAACAATATTCCCTTTCGTTTTTAATTTGGTTTTAATATTGTATTTCAAACATTTTGACTTTGTTATACATCGAGAGTTATAATTTGTCGGAAAGGTCATTATTATATGCTACATGTTTGGCTTTTTTGTTTTGTTTTGAGGATTATTAGAAATTGCAAGAGTTTATTACCACGACAAAATGCATGGAAATTGTAACTGTTAATACTTTGTAAATGCGGCTTTGTAAATTTTTACATGTATTTTAACTCTATGTAAAGATTGCAAAGAATGACGGGGACAAGTTCGGCAAAAAAAAAGAGGAAAAGGAAATTAATTCAGTTACTCCTTTCTCGCATAATCAAGTATAGAGTAATCTGCATGTCCTACAAAATGAAAAGAAATACCCTTGCGAGAAACCGGTAGTTCATTTCTTTAATGAACATAACATTCAGGAGCAGCTTGTATTGAATTTTGATCAAACCAACATCAGCATTATTCATTGTGGCTATTAAACAATTGAACCAGAAGGTGAGTATCCAAATGTGATTTATGTCACTTGGGGCATGAATAGTTTCACAATATGCTTGGTGCTTTGACTGCATACAAAATCTTAGTTCAATAGAAAATTCAGTAGTTGACCAAGATAAAGATCCCGCGATGTGTCTTTGGACTTCGAATTTTTGTAAATTCCACTCCTTTGTTACTTCGGTATTCTACTGCCGTTGTTCCTTATATGGAATCTTGTGTAATTTTGGTACCCAATAAAGGTATGGCAGGTCTTGATTGATATGTTTAATAGGGATATTCAAGGAGGAAATGAATGACATATTATTGAAGAGGATTTCATCTTTGTCAAATGGAACTCTTTTGTATGTTAGTCAATTTTTTTTTAATTTTATATATTTTGTCTTGTATTTCAAAACGAGTTTGAGATAGACGTCAAGTTTAAATTGCAAAAATGTTCAGCATGTCAAGGACTTCATTTTATTGAACATGCCCAGGCCAAAAGACTTCTTCCAACATTGTTGCCAGCAGTTAACTTAGCTCACCATTTATGAAAATTCATTCAAAGATCTCCTCTGAAACAACAGGGCCAATTGGAACCAAACTTAGTCAAAATAGTCCCTAGTTGGCCCCTTCGAAAAATGTGTCTAGCAAATCTGCATTGCATCCAAGATGTCTTCCAGCGGCGAACATAATTTAACATTGGCCCCTATGGGAAAGCATTCAAACATTTTCTCCTCTAAAACAACAAAGCCAATTGGTTCAAACTTGGTAGATGTCCTTGGTACTGGATTTGGCCTCCTATTTCGATGTTTTTTGGTAATGAGTACTTCTTTTTTACTACTTTTGGATAATGGCTTTCCATATTAATATTTGATTTTAATGCTGCTGATGAGAGGTTACTCCTTGAAACACGTGTACAGCATAACGAAATTTAATGTTTTTTTTCTGCAACTTCCGTATTTTTGTATTCCTTAGGTGGCCCCTTTAAAAGATTAGTCCGTCAAGTTTGCAACTCATCCTAGACATGGCCAACGATGGGGAACTTAGTTTAACATTTGACCTTATGGGAAAACACAATCAAAGACCTTCTCCTCTGAAACTATTAGGCCATTTGGAACGAAACTTGGTCATAATTGCCCTTGGGTTGTGTCTTTCAAGGCTTCTGTAGACCTTTTCACACACACGCACACAAAATAGCTCACGATAAACATATGTCGTTAGTCTTTAACATTTTATATTGACGTATGATTGAAATTTATCGTAAGATTTTTTGTGCAAAGGGCTACCGATTTCTATGTTTCTACCTCTATTAGTCCCTTCAATAATGTTTACCAGAAAGTCTTTGCCATATCAAAAATGGTTGCCATCAGAAAATATATTTCAACTTTGAAGCAAATAACATCAACGTCTTCTAACAATCTTGGAAATGAGGTCTTTTGTTGTCTAGGTTATTTGGACTCTCCATGTCAGTCATAGCCCAGGTGAGCATGTAGGCTCTTGAGAGCATCGTGTTTAATCTTCATGTATTGTTATATCGATATAAAATGAGGACCTTTAATTTATTCGTTGCGACATCACTCAAATAAAATCAAAATATCCCTCAGATATCCCAGATATATTAAACGTCTGATGGATGACAGAATAACGTGAAAGGTCTTTATGAATCAGGTTAAGAAAAAGATGATATTCTTCACAAGGAAGTACCTATCTTTTTTTATCTTTTTATGTGTTGAACAAAAGTCCTAATAAGTATCCATAAGTGTTGTTATACTTGTCCTTCAACTCGGCATATATGTCATAATCAATTATGAACTCCATCCTTCCACTTATAAATTAGTTTTCAATGAAATTACATATAGTTTTTTCTTAACTGGGTTAACTTGTGGACTAGGTATTCAACCCAGTTGTCAGTACTCGGGAGCTGACCTTAAATCCGATTTTATTTGGAATTTTACAATATTTAAATTTGAGAAAAATTTGCTGAATACGTAGGAGTATCTTCCCTTTCCATAACCATGTCATTAGCTATTTTTGGCTTTTCGTTTAGATTATTTTGGTTATTTTTTTTCTTATCAGATTTAACAAATTTTTTATATATGGCTTTCGAAATGTTTTGATTTGATCTGCATTGAAGAGACATAAGTTGGCAAAATGGCCATACGCAGAAACTAAGTTTACAATAGCTTCTGTATTTTATTATTGACTACCATTGGTCCGATGTTTCTGCAAGTCTCCGAGAGTATTTAACTCAGTAGTCAGTATTCGGGAATTGACCCGAAATCCGATTTTATTTTGAACGTTGCAAAATCAAAATTCAGAAAATATATCTTCCTTTTCGTATAGCCGTGTCCTTAGCTTATTTTGGCTTTCTATATAGATCCTTTTGGTTATTTGTTCTCTATTAGATCTAACAAATTTTTGACTTATGGTCATACCAAAGTTTTGATTTTATCTGCACTGAAGAGACAGAGGATGTCGAAATGGCCATATGTTGAAACTAAATTTACAGTAACTTTGGTGTTTTGTTATTTGTAAATTTTAGTCACTATGGGTTTCACAATAAAAGCGTTGATCCATTGCTTGGTTTATCATGAATTTGTAAAGACTATGTCTCATGTGCATTTACTCTATATCCTTTCATTATTAATGACTAGGGTTTGTCTCTCCTGCAGTGTGGACTCCGTAAAAAGATTCCCCGTGATAGAGATGCATGCTCTCTAGCTCTCTATACATTTCAGGTAAAGTGTACTTATTCTTGAGAGAATATCTCATATGAATACACTATTATTTTTTTAACTTTTGTTATTTTTTTGTTGGTTTTTTGTTATTTCAAAATGTTATTCACACCATTCTGTTTACAGCGCTCACATCTCTTGTTTTATTATGCAAAGTTTTCTTGCAATTGACTCGATGAATGACCTGTGTGTGTTTATATGTTGTAAATATCTTTTACGAATGTTACTTGTCGGGCAACGGATGACAGCAATTGTAAGTACACTTTGCCATTAATTTTATATTTGGTGACAACCCCCCATCCTCGAACAGAAGAGAAGACACATGGGTGTAGCGTTACTCGACATTTAGCAATAAAAACCGGTGCTAGGGACCGTCTTAAACTTATTATGAGGTATGGGCATAGCACATTGTCGAAGGCCTCATGGTGACTTCAAGATGAAGAGATGTTGTTCCAATACTTGGTTTAGTCATGTTTTTGTAAAGACTTTGTCTCATTTGCATTTATTCCATTTTTTTCATTGTTTACGTAATTATTCTTTTTTTTTTTATTCTGTTGTAGAATGGCAAAAAGAAGAAACAGATAAAATAAATATTAGAAATAAGCGATAAAATAAATATAAGAAATAAGCACGAAGTTTCTACATTAAAAAATTTTTGCTTAAACATAATGACAAACATTCCTAACAACATAATCAAGGTGTGTTATTGATGAAGAACATTGAAATAGGTGGATAGTTTTGGTTGTTTTCTTTCTACTATAACAAATAGTGCACGTGTCTCAAAATGTATATATATCATATTCCATATCTGTCGTTAAAACTAAATGACAATGTTTAATAAGTATTTGACTACTTCCAAATTTATTCAGAATAAACATACTAAACAGGCAGTAGTTTTTAAAAAAAGGCACATAAATTCTATGATTTTCCGCATGTTTCTTGCTATTAAATATATTGCCTGAATGAATCTCAAACATTCTATGCCATCACCAGAAAGGCTTATTAATTGGTCAAAAATATATCAGCAATAAGACATTTTATAGTCTTTAAAATTATCAATGATTAATTGTTGGATTATAGACTCGATGCCAAACAATCTTCCAATTTTAAAGCTATATATTAACGAAAAATATATTTTGTAGATAAAATTTCTATCTAGCTTTGATGCAATATTCAATTTATGACACTTAACTGTTCGCTTTTAAGATAAAAATAAAATATTGCTAGCCTTGCACAATCTAACAATGGTTTTACTTAATATGTAAATACAATACTATATTTAATATAATTGCTTTCACAATCAAATGTTATATCATAATAAATCAAACATGAAAAAAGAAAAAATCTACTTGAACGGGATTTTACATCCTGAAACCAATCAACTGCAGATTCAAATGAATGTGAAACTTGCATGTACGATGGATAAATCCATCTTTCATATTCGTCGGTTGCATCGTGATAAGTGTCGGAAAAACTCAGTTCGAGTTTCAGTTAGGTGAAGTGACAAGATAACTGTTACGTGAAGAGTAATGTTAATTAGCGAATTTACATGAATATGATTGGTACATGAAATAATTCTGACCCTTGGACAAAATTTTAAAATTTGTGGATCATAGTTCTACTTTAAGCTTCATCGATTACAAGACATTATTTCAGCGATTTAAGATTTGTTTAATATTACAATAAATCTAGAGGTGTATTTCCGTCACTACCTGATTTCGTTTTAGATGCTCCTTCGCTTAAAAGTAACTCTGCAATGTTATTGTACTTTTTATTGTCCATTGTGTATGACCTTACCGGTCTACTAGTTCCTATTGTGTAACCAATTTAACAATTTGAGTAAGCTGTACCTATTATTTTTTTGACCAACTGGTATTGCTGAACTACAACATAGATTGGAAAAAGTTTTTGGTGGGTTGCTTTTGTTAACTAATCAACATAATCAGGATCCTCTTGAATTGTCCAACAATACTATTGTATATCAATCTGTTATGGCCTGTGGAGGTTTTACCTTGATATGTTGATGAAAATAGGGACTATAAATTGTTTACATTTAATGACAAAAT
>MJUU01060722.1:0-32345 GCA_002080025.1 Modiolus philippinarum
CTGGAACATAGTTTTTACATTGGCCCTATTGATTTTAAGGGGAACCTCGACCCAAATTTTTGAATTTTTATTTGAAAAGTGGTCTGCAGGTTTTAATTTCAGCACTATGTATTACTTTAATTATAAGGGGAACCCCTGCCCAGATTTTTTTTGAATGGTGTTATGTTATTGGTTGTAATGGATGGTGGATCTTTCGGTTGCCATGGAAACCAAACAAGAATACTGTAATTTTAGAAAAAAAAAGTATTCTGCTAAATGTTATTTTTCGTTTTTCCTATTGGAAATGCCTTTTATCTATGGCAGCCATGGTCCAGGTGAGCGATACAGGCTCTTGAGAGCCTCTTGTTTAAAAGTATAGCACAACTAAAAACGTTTTATATTCTTCATGTTGTCCAGAATATATCAATACAAAATTAGCAATCGTTCATGCTACGTAGCAATTTCAAGATGGTATCTCACACTGGTGAGAACGCAATTCCTTACTGGTCATTATTTCAACTACCACAAAAATAAAAAAAAAAATAAAATGAAAAAAAGCAAGAAAACTAAAAATAAAAGAAAAATAAATAAAGAAAAAATAGAAAAAAAAATTAAAAAAAAAATAAAAAGGACATGCTTTTATTTACTGGACCATGACGTGCACCAATTTTGATTGCAAAAAGAGAAAAACGCCACGGAACTGCATGGCATTAAGGTCAATACCGTAGAATGTAGCATGTAATATGAGATAAAGATGGTGTTACAAACCGTGTTATTGAGCTAAATTATATGACAAAACGCGATATTTTTGTGGTAGTTCTAATGATGAAGAGTTGTAAATTGTGTTCTTACAAGTGCTTGCTCTTTCCATGAGGCATGAACGATTGCTAATCATGTCTGGGTTCATTCTGAACAGCGTTAAGAACAACACAAACATTAAGTTGTGCAACACTTTTTTAAATGTAGGAATCGGCCTAACAAGTCTGCTTACCATCAAAATGACCCCTTATGCAAGAGAAGCGAAAATAAAATCAATGCCACAAAGTCATGGTGAGGATATAAAAAACTACGTCTAAACATTTGATACTGTAATTACACAGAATTAGGAAGGGCAATATTGGACGACTTTTTGGTTCTTCAAGTAGATAAAAAGGGTTCGCAGTAAAATGAAATTGTAAAATATTGATGTGGTAGAAACTTAAATTTCAAGACGAACATAACGAAACATGAAAAAAAATTAAAATGATGCAATTTTATGTTTTTGAAACAAATTTTATTACCTTGTACAAAATGCTCTAATGAAAAAAAATAACAAGAGGCTCTCAAGAGCCTTTATCGCTCACCTGGACCATGGCTGATATAGATAAAAGGCATTTCCAATAGGAAAAACAAAACAAAATTTAACAGAATACCTTTTTTTCTTCTAAAATTACAGTATTCTTGTTTGGTTTCCATGGCAACCGAAAATCCACCATCCATTACAACCCATAACAGGACACCATTCAAAGAAATTGGGCAGGGGTTCCCCTTATAATCAAGGTAATACATAATGCTGAAATTGAAAAATTCAGACCACAATTCAAATAAAAATTCAAAAAATTTGGGCAGAGGTTCCCCTTAAAATCAATAGGGCCAATGTAAAAACTATGTTCCAGATAGTGGCTATCTTGGATGAGGTATGGACCTGCCAGATACATTTTTTGAATGGGACCACCTAAGAACCATTGTGGCTTAGTTTGGTTCTAATTGGACCAGTAGTTTCTGAGAAGAAGATCTTTGAATGTATATTCCATACGATTCAATGTTAAAACTATGTTCCAGCTGGCGACCATCTTGGATGAGGTACAGACCTGCAAGATACCCTTTTTTTAAAAGGACCATCTAAGGGCCATTGTGACTAAGTTTGGTTATAATTGGACTGGTAGTTTCTGAGATGAAGATCTTTGAATGTCTTTTCCATAGGGTCCAATGTTAAAACTTTGTTCCCGCTGGCGGCCATCTTGGATGAGGTACATAACTGCAAGATAACTTTTATGGATGGGACCATCTAAGGACCATTAAGGCTTAGTTTAGTTTTAATTTGACAAGTAGTTTCTGAGAAGAAGATCTTTAATGTATTTACCATAGGGTCCAATGTTAAAACTATGTTCCCCGCTGGCGGCCATCTTGAATTAGGTACGGACCTGCCAGATACCTTTTTTGGAAGCGACCATCTAAGGACCATTGTGGCCTAGTTTAGTTTTAATTGGACTGGTAGTTTCTGAGAAGAAGGTCTTTGAATGTCTTTGCCATAGGGTACAATGTTAAAACTATGTTCCCCGCTGGCGGCCATCTTTGATTAGGAACGGACCTGTCGGATACATTTTTTGGAAAGGACCATCTAAGGACCATTGCGACTAAGTTTACTTATATTTGGACTGGTAGTTTCTGAGAAGAAGATCTTTGAATGTAATTTCCATAGGGTCCAATGTTAAAACTATGTTCCCCGCTGGCGGCCATCTTGGATTAGATCCGGACCTGTCGGATACCTTTTTGGAAGGGACCATCTAAGGACCATTGTGGCCATGTGTGGTTATAATTGGACTGGTAGTTTCTGAGAAGAAGATCTTTGAATGTCTTTCCCATAGGGTCCAATGTTAAAACTATGTTCCCCGCTGGCGGCCATCTTGGATTAGATACGGACCTGTCGGATACCTTTTTTAGAAGGGACCATCTAAGGACCATTGTATCTAAGTTTGGTTATAATTGGACTGGAAGTTTCTGAGAAGAAGATCTTTGAATGTCTTTTCCATAGGGTCCAATGTTAAAACTATGTTCCCCGCTGGCGGCCATCTTGGATTAGGTACAGACATGCCGGATACCTTTTTTGAAGGGGACCACCCAAGGACTATTGTGACCAAGTTTGGTTCCAATTGGCTCAGTGGTTTCAGAGGAGAAGATCTTTGAATGAAAAGTTTACGACGGACGGACGGACGGACGACGGACGAACGACGGACGCCAAGTGATGGCAAAAGCTCACCCTGGCATAGCCAGGTGAGCTAAAAAATAAACTGACCTCCCTAAACGTTTCGTACATCAGACAGTCAGTGTTAAAACAGAATTAACCAATACGTTTTATGATTGTAAATAATTCGTACCAATTTTCAAAATTTGTCATTTTAGACTGCAAAAATAAACTTGCAATTGCGATAATAGCCGATGTCACCCAAAACAACCAATGGTGTGCCCAACTCATTCGCAGCCTCGTTATCTGCCTCGAAATCAATTTTTGTTGAAATCAAAGAGAGTTGAAGATTCACGCATTTTGGTGACCATTTTAGAAATGGCGGTCATTTTGAATTTTTTTCGCATAAAAGCCATCTTCTAATCTTATTCAACATTTTTGCAAAATATGGACAAATTCTGGATAATGCGCGTTCCTGGGATAATGGCCAACATCCTACAAATACGTACGAAGAGCGACAACTCTAATCTATAACTAAATATTGAAGACACTGAATTTAATTTCTGCATATGCGTATTTCGACAATTTATGTCTCTTCAGTGCAGATAAAATCGAAACGTTTGGAAGACCATGAACTCAAAGATTTTAAAAAACAAATAACCAATATGATCTAAGTTTTAAGCCAAAATTAGCTAAGGACAGAGCTTTGCATGAGGTTTTCAGCAATTTTTTTTAAATTACAAAAATTTAGATAGTGCAAGTTCCCATATAGGGTCGGCTTTCGGGTGAGGACCGAAGTACTGACTACTGGTCTGGTGAATGCACTCGGGGACTAATAGTAGACCAGCAGAGGCATCGACCCAGTGTTAAGAAATAAATAAATACCGAAGACACTGTGAATTTATTTTTTGCATATGCGCATTTCGACAACTTATGTCTCTTCAGTGCAGATAAAATCAAAACGTTTGGAAGACCATCAACTCAAAAATGTTAAAAAACTGAGAGAGGAAAAATAACCAATATGATCTAAATTTAAAGACAAAATTAGCTTTTTTTTAGCAGAGTTTGCATGAGGGAGATACTCCTCAGTTTTCAAAAAATTTACAAAAATTTAGATAGTGCAAGTATATCTGTTGAAGATTATATGTTTCGAATTTCGAATTTTCATGTACATGTTAACGTTTTCACATTTAAATTGAGATTTTATTATTCATTTTGATAATATGATAGGGTTATGGTCCAGTTTTATTAGTTTTACTAAATTTTATGGTAGTGCGTTTTTTATGCAAATTTAATTACGTCATACCAAAAACAAAAATGTGATTTATATTGTCAAGGTTTTATTCAATTTTGAAGAGTTAAAGCTTTAGAATTTAGTTCAAGGTGTACTTTAAACAATGGTTTAACCAAAACTTATAAATTTCTATTCATAATTGAAAGCGTCCTTTATATATTTCAGGTAAAAATAATCAAAATTGCACACCCCAAAATGCTAAACGTGAAAATTAATTGTTTATTAAAGAAAAATGACACATCATTATACAAAAAATGAAATAATGAACTGTCTGTATAAAATTAACATTATTATTTTTTTTCTTAATTTTATGAGGGGTTTGCTGGTAAAATGAAGCCAACATTTAGTTGCGTGAGATTGTAAATTTTAGGAAATTTCCTTTAACCCCATTTTTAATAAGATATATTTTATAAGATATGATCAAATTTGATCTCTACGGCATCGTTATTTCGATGCGCCTTGGTCTCTTCTCTCTGAAAATGCCAAATATACATTTCAACAGCAAAAAAAAAACACAAAACAAAAAAAAAACAAAAAAAAACAAAAAAAAAAAAAAAAATTATTAATTGTATTTAATGGGGGTTTTCACAAAATTATCGAACAGAGTTGTCAGGAGCCGAAGTCGTTGAGCCAATAAGTGGAAATTCACCTTGAAAAATTGTCGACCGCATTGGTCCTGACTTGGTAAAGGCATTTCAAAAGGTAAATAAAAAACTGGTGGGTTAAGCCGGTTTTATGGTATACCAAACCTCCTCTTCCATTGCGGTAGTGTCCGGTAGCATCTCAACAGCAATTGGTAATGAAGCTAAATTTTGCCTGAAACTGTTGTTTATTCTTATGAAGTTTAAATTGGATAGTTATACAAAATGTGCGATCACTTAAGTTAGAAAATGACAATAACCAATCAGTAACCTAACAGATCTTTCAAAACATATGCCTCACTGATCGTGTGACGGGTGCTGTATACAGGGCAGGACATGCTTACCATTCCGGAGCACCTGATGCCGCTCTGTTTTTTGAGAGTTCACATTGTTATTGCCTTAGTTTTTTGTGTTGTATATGTAATGTTTGTGTGTTTTGTGGGCATGTGGTGTCTTTGGTCTTCCGTCTTCTGGTGTTCTTGCTTTAGCCTTGTCTCTGGACTTTGATTTGTGTAATCTTGTGCTTTGTTCCTTCGGTATTCTACTGCCGTTGTTTTTTTCTTGTGAATTTATTTCCTTCAGCATACCAATTTTGCCATTCCAAAATTGTTTTAACAAGACATTTGATATATACTCTACGATAATAAAATCAACTCATATACATGTTCATACTTAGGAACTTGCAACTTTGATGCAATTTCATCACTACAGACGTTTTACGGTCGACATCACAATCTTGTGAACCGCTAAATGGGAAATACAACAGATCTTTTCCTTTACACCTAGAGTTTGTTTTTCCTCTACCGGATTTGACTTTGCTATCGGAGTTGACATGTTCAACACGGCGGGTGTCTTATAAGAAGCAGGAGATGCTTACTCTACCGCTGCACTTGATTTCACCCATGGTTTTTATTGGGTCCGTGTTTTTCACCCGTATGTGTGTTTTCATTTGTCTTTTCTGTCATGTACTCATATTGTGTCCTTGTTTCTTGGTGTTTCTGATGTTGCCGTTATCCTTGGGATGTTTCTATTTTGACTGACGGTTTGTTTCTCACTTGCTTCGACATATTTTAAAATTTTTCTACGTTTTGTAAATGTTCGTTCTTATAAAACTAAACTTTATCTGTAATTTTGGTGATTAATGTTGATACATTCGAGAAAAAAAAAACGTTTTGGTTCTTGATGTCTTACGAGTTGTGCTATCTTTCACAACACTGAAAAATGCTAAAATGGACACAAAAGGCTGTTTACAGCAATGTCTTATTATTAATGTGCCAGAAAACATACAAGTATGGCAAATATTTTTTTTTCCTACTAAGTACGCAGACTAGAGTCCACTTCACACTATTTCCAACAACATTTGAGCATATTCTGAAAATGGACCAACACAATAACAAAATTCACGACAAAAAAGTCAATTATTTTTTATTTCAATTTTTATATTAATGTTTTCGTCGACAAAAGTGATCTTGGTTGTATGAACCCTTGAGCATCAACAATGGATCGGTTTTAGACAGCAGTAAATATACAAAAAATTAATGCGTTCAAAGTCAATTTGTTGCCATCATTAGAGACTTGCAATAGATTTTAATCAAGTGATGAAGAAGTGATAAAAAATCTGAGTTGAAGACAAACGTAAACAACGATAGGAACGATAGTCAAACCAAGAGCGTGTCCAAGGTTAATTTCATCAAACTTGTCAACCCTTTTTACACACATTTGTGTGCTTGATGCTCCTTATTTGCTCGTTTCTTAATAGTGATTAAAATGGAATGAGAAAGCCAACTTCGTTTTCTCGTTCCCTCTTAATTTGCAGTCCCTGTGTAGTACTAAAATCCAAATAGTAAACAATATTGTAAGACATAAATGCCTCTTTATAAAGGAACAATAGGCTACGAGGTCAAAAACACCAAAGAACGTGTCACCAGCTGTCAGATTTCTGTTTCATAATATTATCATAACTACCAACAATGGACAGCATTTTCACACTACTTTGGAAAATCTTCTCAGTCGGACTATTTCCTTCCTACAAAATGAGATTTACATCTAGATCTGTCTACAAAATTGAAGATGATATCAATGATACAAACACTTCAAAACATCCATAGATTCATGCGTCCTTTGATTTGCTGAATCTGAAATAAGTGCAGAACAACTATTGTTTTCCATCTGATTTTTCTTTTGCCTCATGGATTTTGGCTCTTGCAAATTTGTTCGGTAATTTTGTTATTACACCAATTTGCTAAACCAAATGGTCAGAAAAATAACAAGACTAAAATTTTAACAATACCGAATAACTAAATACCGAAGTTACTGTGAATTTAAATGACTAAATGCCGAAGTTACTGTGAATTTAAATGACTAAATGCCGAAGTTACTGTGAATTTAAATTCTGCATATGCGCATTTCGATAACTTATGTCTCTTCAGTGCAGATAAAATCTAAAGGATTGGAAGACCATTAACGCAAAGATGTTTAAAAACTAATAGAGAACAAATAACCAATATGATCTAAATGCAAATCCAAAATGAACTAAGAACAGAGCTTTGCATGAGGGAGATACTCCTTAGTTTTCAACAAAATTTACAAAACATTAGATATTGTAAGGTTCTAAATAGAATCGGCTTTCGGGTCAGCACCGAAGTACTGACTACTGGGCTGGTGAATACCCTCGGGACTTGCATCCACCAGCAGTGGCAATGATACTATGAGAAACCGTCAAGAATAAATTTAAAATCACATCAGAGATCTATAGAGCTGTGAATAATGAAATCTAGGAATGGAGCATAGATTATCGAGATAAGATAACAAAACTGAAAAATGTGAAACTACAAATTTCAAAGTGCTATAACTGCACAAGAAAATACTATAGTTAAAATTTTGGTCAACTACAGTGGGAGAGGAGATCAAATCAATAATTAACTCATTATCGGAAAATCAGCATTTGTATATGTTATTTAGTCTGACCATTCAACATACTCCAAAAATCATTACATTTCAATTACCTTATCTAATCTGCTAATATACAATTTTGAAAATCTGCTGAACATTTCAGCATGTATTTGAAAGGAACAATGCAAAGACAAAACACTTGGAGAGAACTTCAGTGGTACTATTATTTTCTATTCTTTATTTGTGTATTTATTTTTTAGCGTAAAATTTGTTAGACAAGCTGGAAAGGCAACGGACATCAACTCAAAATACCTTTAAACGGGCGTTCATACACTTCCTCTCGTTTGCAGCACCTAAGGAACTGCTTTGTTTTCACCAGTTGAGAAGCAGTTGGAATCAATGCAGAAACGACGTTTTACAACGCGAAATTTACTTTTTACAAATATGCATGATATCGTAACACTTGAAATTTAACAGGATAATAAACCCTACAAAGGTTTCCCAATAAGTCAAGGCTTTTTACCTTAGCACCTAAGCGTTAATTTTATCATTACAAGGTTTCAAAAAAGGTTTTATTATTATTTTTTTTATTGGATTTACAAATTTATACAGGGACATTAAACTACTGAAATAATGAATTTTGATTCCTCCAAGTCACAACCAGAAATTCCTTAAAGCTTTTTTCAGTCATAGCATTCAGTTTTAACTTGGATCAGTTGGTGACATTGAAATCTACTGAGAACCATCTGTTGTCATGATCATCCCAATGTTGTCCCACAAGATCGTGGTGTGACCATTTATCCTTCAAGTTATGGAAAATATAACCTTGTTGAACTTGTCTATTTGTGAAAAAAAATGAATCTATCTAAAAATTCAGATCACCTCTTCATCTGTTTTGTTGGTACTCGGAGGAAGCAATTTATCATCTCTTATTTAAGTGTAGGAAATTAGTTGAGGATTCTCAGTACAATGTATTTGGTTAATCCTATAATTGAACTGAAATTGGGATCAATAATTGTTACTGAATTTTACATGACTATTTGTCTGAACTTAACAACCAAGTGACTGATTTGTTATCACTAAATGTCTTTATGCAAATGATATTGGACGATTTCTGTCGCAGGTTTCAGAACATCAACTTCGACGTGTAATGGAGATGTCTAAACACTCAATTGAAGATCTATCGATTAACATCATCCACGTTTTCAAGCTTTACATCGAAGAGGGCAACAAAATTGCACTCTCGACCAAGAACGAAAAGTTCCACATCCTCCTCGACGGTATAAGCACCCTCTGTCATGGACACTACCGAATCTAAATAATTAACCAGCATATTTGTGGACGATTCGATCCTTCCCAACATGCTTCTCTCGAATATAGAGACAGCAGAGTAATATCGGCCGCGAAGATCCGAGGCGATGAATTCAGAGGAGGGTTAAAACAAGATGTCATAATTTCCCCTCATACTCTATCAAATGCGGCATTCCGAACCAAGACAACCTCGATGCTTCCGGAACGCATCGGATATACGAGCCGCAAGTTAAGAGAACTCAAGTACCGGTATAGTTTGACAGCCTTCATCCCTCGAAGGGGATGGTGTAGTACCTGCGACTTGGTGTACCACTTGCGGCCTGAGATTGGATACAACAACGGATGCTTTGTAAAGATGTGATTTTTTGGCATCTTTTATTAGTTAAATGTAAATTCTGATAGCTGTTGCAAGTTTGGTATAAACCATCAAGATTTCACAAGGGGAACAGGTGTCTACAAATATTTCATCAACGACCCCAATTACAGCGTAATGCGAAGACGATCAATTGCCATCGATGTTCATATTATGCTGTCATGCTGAAAACAAATGCACGAGACACATCAAACCCAAAAGCAACTGCAGACACAGTATAGTGCTTGAGACAAGCAAAAACAGGCTAAGGACAGAGCTTTGAATGAGGGAGATACTCTTTGGTTTTAAACAAACTTTTGTTATTTCGATATTGTTTTTTTCCAAATAAAATCGGTTTTCATATTGGCACCAAAGTATTAGTACTTGACTATTGGGTTGATAAATACCCTCTGACACTAACAGTCCATCAGTGCTTGTGCTGACAGTGGTGTCGACCAGTGTAATATATAACTAAATACTGAAGTTACTGTAAATTTACTTTCTACATATAGCCATTTCGAATACTTACGTCTCTTCAGTGCAGATAAAATCAAAACATTGTAAAACAAGTAATAGAAAGATGTATAAGAGCTGCTAGAGAACAATTTATCAAATGGGGGCAAAACTGAACTCCAAGATCAACTAAGGAAAGAGCTTTGCATAGGGAGATACTCCTTAGTTTTGAACAAAATTTTCTAATTTAGACAGCATAATTTTCTTAATAAAATCCATTTTTTGGCCAGCACAGAAGTACCGAACTACTGGGTTGAATACCCTCGGGGACTAACAGTCTGTTTGGTACCAGCAGTGGAATCAACCCAGTGGTAATAGATAACTAAATGCCGAAGATACTGTCCATGTTCTTTCTGCATATTGCCATTTTGACAACTAATCTCTATTCAGTGTAGATAAAATCAAAACATTAGAAATCTAAATATCGAAAGATGTGTAAAATCTGATAGAGAACAATTATTAATCAAAAGGGTAAAAATTAAAAGCCAAAATAAATGACGTTCATCAAGATCCCGACACTAAGTACTTACGGACAAGAGGCTGTGTTCTTGATAAGATTTTCGAGCCTTTAGTAGAAGCAGAAACGCAAAAGGCTGATGTTTCTTAGATCACGCAAAATATCAAGAGTTGCGTGAACCCGCACAGCCTCTTCCCCCACTTTCAGATTCGCTACTAATCGAGCGAACACTTAACAGATATGTTTTTATCTTGTTTGGCCAGTTTGATCTTATCACGCTCTTGACAGGCTTAACACAATTTTGGTAAGACGATGTTAGATTCTAAGTTGGTTTTCAAGAAAATTGATTTCAAGAACGATCAAAGCGTGTTAAGATAGCATAAGATTAGATAATTCATTCATGAACGATCACGACGACTAAAGTTTGTTAAAACAAGATCTCGATTTGAACTTGTTTGATCGGGACCAACTTAACACATCTCGATCGCTCTTTAACGCAGCTGTCTTTTTCGATCTTGATCAAGTGTACAGGTCTTGATCGTCCTTTGTAATAAATCTAAATATCTGAAACTGTCTGAACAAAATTGTGTAAAGTCCGTCAAGATCGTGATGACATCAAAATGACCAAACAAGATCATAAAATATCTGCTAGTGAAACAAAAGGAGGCATGAGTCAACCAATTTTTGGTTTGAAATCGGAGGTTGACACAATCATGAATAGGAGCTCGTTTGTCGACATAGCAATATGTGGTATTAAAAAACCCACTTGCCTGTTAGGACTCAAAGGTATAAAGTACCCGAAACGCTCCATCCTAACCATATGGTAAACAATGGTGGCATCATTGAGGGCACTTTCGGGCTGTCGATGACTCTAAAAGAAACCAAAAACTACAAATGAAAGGACGTCTTGTAATACATGTATATGTGAAAATGGTTGGCATTTGGCTGCTGGAAGTGTTTCTGGCGAAAGATTGTTTGATCGCCCGGACAACAAGTCGAAACAAGATAGTGACTATCCTCGACGTCTCCGCCACATCAACCAAGGAGATAATACACAACTGCGTTGTAACTGCTGTGAACAAAATAACCACTCGTCATGAATCAAGATTATTGTTGGAAGTATGTAGTGGTGGTCAAGGTTTGTTTGACACTACCACCAATCTGCCTGGTCATTGTTTACCTCTGAAACCACGAAAAAGTTGTAGAGCAATGCCGTGAGCGTCGCCACTAATGCAACTCTGAAATGGGTTGAGAATGGAGCCTCTAGCCTCTAAGGTAGTCATTCATTTCGTGCACAAAGCTTGGCACCGCAACAAGACCAAGCTAAACCCTTAAGCAACATAAAAAGACCCATCAGCAGCAAATTCGATTCAAAAACCTCATTTCTGGCAATTTCCACTATGTACGAATTACCCAGCGCGATAAATAAATAAACAGACGCTGAAAAGTTTACAACCACATTACGTTCACGATTCAGAACTTCAAGCCCGCACCAGCTCAACAATGGTCGCATCGTAATGCTTGTAAATATCGCAAAATCTAGTTCCGTCATCCCACCGAGAACTATTCTTTGTAGAGTGGCATCTTCAGAAGAACGATGAAATCGAATACGCTGATATAGATTCTGGTATCACTCACTTACAATTCAGTCACGTTCCTCTTTCCCATTTTCAGTTATTGACTCTCCCACAAGGAGATAGGACACCTCTTTGAATTATAAGTAGTCACCACCATGTTTGGAATGCCCATCTTGATGACCTCTTCAAATCCAAGGGACTCAGTCTGTCGTTTTTCAAATATTCGGCTGCTGATGCCAATAAGAGCAAAATCTGTTTGGTACGTAGTATAACACGAATACATGATCACCAAACCCACCAGAAGGGGTCATTATACCTTGTCAGTCCTATCAAACACATCTTTGGGTTTCCCAAGACTACTACAAAATCATCTCCAGATTTAAACACAAACTCTCTTTTCGCTATTCGGATGCCAACGCGTTTCTGAGGGTCGCGTCAGTCAAACCCGTGGGCTGGGTATTCTTGAGCAAGTTGCCCTGGTTCGTTATTCACTTCACTCTCTCCGATAAGTAGCGTCAATCTTACAAGGCCATCAACAACAATTCCAAGATAGACTGAAAATTTTGCATTAGATAGTTCTCTATCAGCTTCTACACGTCTTTCGGTTATTGGACTTCCAAATGTTTTGGTTTTGACCTGCACTGATGAGACATAAGTTGTCGAAATGCGCATATGCAGAAAATAAATTATCAGTAATTTCGGTATTTTGTTATTTATTACCACTGGGCCGATGCCACTGCTGGTGGACTGTTAGTCCCCGAGGATATTCAGAACCCAGTAGTCAGTACTTCGGTGCCGACCCGAAAACCGATTTTATTGAAACTTGCAGTATCCAAATTTTACAAAAAAAATGTTTAAAACTAAGGAGTATCTCCCTCATGCATAGGTCTGTCCTTAGCTGAATTTTGGCTTTTCTATTTAGATCCTTTTGGTTAATTGTTCTCTATCAGCTTTTACACGTTTTTCGTTTAATGGACTTCCAAATTTTTTGGTTTTATCTGCACTGTTGAGACATAAGTTGTAGAAATGCGCATATGCAGAAAATAAATTATCAGTAATTTCGGTATTTTGTTATTTATTACCAATTGGCCGATGCCACTGCTGGTGGACTGTTAGTCCCCGAGGGTATTCAGAACCAGGTAGCTGACCCGAAAACCGCTTTTATTGAAATTTGCAATATCCAAATTTTACAAAAAAAATTGTTTAAAACTAAGACTAAGGAGTATCTCCCTCATGCATAGGTCTGTCCTTAGCTGATTTTGGCTTTTCTATTTAGATCCTTTTGGTTAATTGTTCTCTATCAGCTTTTACACGTTTTTCGGTTAATGGACTTCCAAAAAAAAAAACAAAAAAAACAAATGCTTCGGTTTTATCTGCACTGATGAGACATAAGTTGTCGAAATGCGCATATGCAGAAAATAAATTATCAGTAATTTCGGTATTTTGTTTTTCAATATCCTGTCCGACCCCCGGATTACTCAATTCAACTGGCTCTTCGATACCAAAAGCCCACTCGACAAATCTTGATAGATCATCCACGGACAGGAGCAATAGTCGGACGTATATATGGTGGAAGGAATCATTTGTGCTAGTGATCTCAGAGTCTGATGGTCAAAAAATGAATATCGTGAATAAAACATAGCTCTGTACTTCAGAAAAAAATCCACATGCTGCTTCTGTGCTGTGTGTCATCCGAACGACCAAGGTCTACGTTTTTGTGACGGCTATCAATCCCCAGAAGCCTGTAAGGTCTACGCGGCCATCGGTAAATATGTGATCTTTATTAATTGAATAATGACGGAAGTCTAAGTGCAATCATACAAAGTTCCTGGAATTTCAGAAAACCCGGATAAATTTTTTTAGGCAGAATGTTGATCATATAGCCTCGATGTATAATGCAACATTGTTCATTGTGTATTGTGTTACAACTCTAGATTTCCTACTAGATGGAATGATCCGGTTACCGAAAGCTAGATTTTATATAGCCTAGGTGGCCAAGTGGTTTAAAGCACTGGACATAGTGCAGGCGGTGTTGCCAAAGATGACAGCAAAGCAGGGATTCAAATCCAACCGAAGACCTTGCTGGATTTTCCGATGTTAACAGGTTTAAAAATGACTTTCATCTCTGTTGGCATTTGCAATCATATATTCTACCTATGCAGCTCACCTTACCAACACATTATCATTCATTTAATGCAACATACACCTTTTAGGATGTACCACACAGGTGATTGTAAATTGGAACTGAAATTACAGAGTACAACAGCCCTCTTCACAAAAAATCATACGATAAAATTCGGTCTTAGTTCTTTAACATTTGATTTTGACAAACGCCTTAAATTTGTCGTATGATTTTTTTTTATGTGAAAAGGGCTGATCTTCAACTCACCGTCACACTCGATGATTTCAGCTGCAATTAACAATTACCTTTGTTTTTCCTGTGCATGGGATGACCTGTTATTTTTCGGAATTAAGTCTACCGAGCAACCATATTTTCTTGATTTCTTTCAGTGTCAGTAATTGTTATGAAAAGCAAGACTACAAAATTCTTTGATTCTTATTTTGGTAAATTTCCTGAAACTCCCAAAGATCGTTTCCTTTTTTTTCTTTTTAAGAATTTTTCCTAGCAAGCATACCTTTTTCTATTCCCTGCAGTAATGAAAATTATCTTCAATAGCCAGTTTCCAAAAATTTTTGAATTTAATTTTAATAAATCCATAAAATATTCAGATTACTTTTGGAATTCTACCTGACAACCGTATCTTCTTCAATTCTTTACAGTAATGAAGATCATTTTCAGTAATCAAATTGCAAAAAAAAAAATCTAATTTTTGTTTTAAAAAACTCTAAAATTCTCAAAGACCAATTATTATTTTTTTTTAATCCTACCTAGCAACTATATCTTTATTTTCAAAAGTCAGAGACTACGTAGCAACAAAGTCTTTTTCAATTCCGTGCAGTAATAAAATAGTGATTTCCGATAGTCATGTTGCAAAAATCTTTGATTCTCATTTCGTAAATTTTCTGACACTCTTAAAGACCGATTTTTTTTTCTTTTTTTTGGGGGGGGGGTCCATCTAGCAATCATATCTTTTTCAATTCCTTGCAGGTATAAACCATGAGTTACAGATCAAGTTCGAGTTTGGTTCCGGTTCATTGATTTTAAACGGAGTTATAGGCCTTTGACTTAGTAAATTTTGGTAAAATAAAGGACTTTTTTCATAAACCGTCCCAGATATGAAGCTAATATTTGCTATGTGAGTCTACCACTATGAGTTACAGATCAAGTTTGAGTTTGGTTCCGGTCCATTGATTTTGGACGGAGTTATTGTCCCTTGACTTACAAAATTTAGGTAAAATATAGGTTTTCCGGACTTTTTTTCTAAACCGTTCCAGATATGAAGCTAATATTTGCTATGTTAGTCTACCACTTTGAGTTACAGATCAAGTTGCAGTTTGGTTCCGGTCCATTGATTTTGGACGGAGTTATGGGCCTTTGACTTAGAAAATGTTGGTAAAATATAGGTTTTCTGGACTTTTTTCTAAACTGTTCCAGATATTAAACTTATATTTGCTGTGTGAGTCTACCACTATGAGTTACAGATCAAGTTCCAGTTTGGTTCCATTCCATTGATATTTGACGGAGTTATGGGCCTTGAACTTAGAAAAGTTTGGTATAATATAGTTACGGCGGACTTTTTTTCTAAACCGTTCCAGATATTAATCTAATATCTGCTATGTGAGTCTACCACTATGAGTTACAGATCAAGTTTGAGTTTGGTTCCGGTCCATTGATCTTGGACGGATTTATGGGCCTTTGACTTAATTTAGGTAAAATATAGATCAAGTTCCAGTTTGGTTCCATTCAATTGATATTTGAAGGAGTTATGGGCCTTGGACTTAAATTTTGGTAAAATATAGGTTTTCCGGACTTTTTTTCTAAACCGTTTCAGATATTACGCTGATATTTGCATTGTTAATCAACCACTATGGGTTACAGATCAAGTTTGAGTATGGGCTGGGCTGGATTTTTGACGGAGTTATGGACCTTGTGCTCGGAAAACTTTTTCTTTTTTTTAACTTTTTTTGCTGGTATAACAAAGAATTATTCCCACCGGTAGGGGACTTCCACACTTGTTCAGTTTGTTATATGTTATAGATAGTCGACTTTTCAACTTGTTATATGTTATATTGACTTTTAAAAAAAATGGTTACTTCATTCCTTGCAGTAATAATGATGGGTTTCAAAAGTCAGGTTTCAAAAATATTTTATTATAGTTTTGGTAAATTTTCTGAAATTCTCAAAGACCTGTTCACTTTTTGAATAAACTTAGTAGCCACATCTTTTTTATGTTTTACAGTAGCAATGATTGTTTCAACAGGAAGAAATTTATTTTCAACTTGATGAAGTACACATCAAATTAAAAAAAAAGGAATTTAAAGAAACATTATCGGCCAAGTGCGAATCGGAGAGAACATTATTGATTTTATTACAGTAATAATTTCTTTATCGGGATCGCATCTATTGTTTACACTATAATAATGATTTCATTTGGCCGATAGTGAGAAATATAATCCAAATAGCCAATTCTACTACAAGTTTGATAACCAGAATTTGATTGTATCTAAATGCCGAAACTTAAGTGTGGGCCATTTTTGTTAAAGATGCACTCTGGTTATGCATCAGTCTCACTGGAATCTCGTTTTGAAATAACTTTAAAATTCGGTCTCACTGAAATCTCGTTTTGAAATAACTTAAAAATTATTTATATTTTAATATCCTTCAATTGTGTAAAAAAAATATTCATTTCTATTTTAAGTATAGTTTCAGAGTAATCACAAACTGAAGATTTATGCCCTAATTGGCTGGGGGTTGGGTTAGAAAAGGCCATATTATGAAAAAAATATGCACTTAGTCGACGTCCCTGATATAATGTTACATATCTTAAAATTAATAAAAATCACAAAACGAATGAAGTTCAAACCATTAACTGTTAAAAATATTACGGAAAATCATCATTGTTAGGAATTATGGAAAGGCTGAAATTGACCATTAAAAGCATGAAAATGTGATAAAACTTCCATATATCAAACGAGCATATGATTTTAAGAGTTGAATTTGTTCATATCGTCCATTTTCAGCATATCAGAAAGTATGAAAAAAAGTATAATACTCCAAGCCAGGTTTTTCCATGAAAAAAAATAAATAAAAAAAGGGGGTAAAAAATGCCTAAAAACGAGTAAAAGTGTTAGAATTGGTCATTTTCAAACATATGTAGCAAAAACAATCCGCACATCAACTTATGAATTTGTCTTCATATGTTGATTTTATCTGAGGGCAAGAAGATTGCAAACATCAAGGTTGAAAAAAAGTTTAATACTTTAAAATTTTGTCTCAACATTAGAGTACATCCTTAAGGCATATTGAGAGGGGAAAACAACCTTCTTGAAAGCCAAACCCCGAGGGTCAATCCAAGGATCGAACCAGTGTCCTTTTGTCATTTAAGCATAGAGCACACTCAAGTGTTTTGTTTCACAAGCCTTACCCGCTTACCTTACCGCCAAATCTTCTTCCGTCCTTTTCGGACAACCTCTTTAGACCATGGATCTTCAGAGTAGGAATATTCCACCAATTACACCATGAATTAAGTAAAGAATTATCTACACCACACCATAAACCAAGTGAACAATTTTCCTCCACCATCATGCATCCAAGTATTGTACAGCGTATATACACATCGGTTAAAAATGTTACTACGGCACTTTTAAAATATAAGACTTATTTTAAAAGCTCATGTACATACTTCACCATCATGATTATCACTAATGTTCATATAAAATCTTAAATACAGAATTCCCTTATCATTTCTTCTGTCGAGACTTTTTCTTTAATAAATTCAAGGACCTGGTTCTCATAATGTGGAGATCATAGCACATCTTTCTAGTGATAGACTCTAATTTTGAATATGGAAATGAGGAGAGATCAATATCAATACTCCTGGCTTTATAAATATTTTCTATAAACGATGAATCTAATATGATATTTAACTGCTCCTTAGGGGAGAATAATGAGATGGATGAATAAACTGATTTGAGTAAAAAATCATCTACCAAATCAATGGGGGTGGGAAAGGGGGGTCCCCAACACGAAAGAACGTGCTTAAAAATTGTCGAAAACGAAACACGAGTGATAAAAATGGCCAATCACGAAACACGGAAAATTGCTGATCGTAGTTCGCCGAAAATTTGAGAAGTCATTATCATTTACGTTAATACATTCATTATATCTTAAGTTTTTTTACCTGAAATCTCTTAAAAGTACTGAAAATCTGTGAAATTTGCTATGTGATACTTTCCGTTACCGTTACAATTCTAACTGTAACCCCAGCAAACACATGACGCCATATCGACGTCGGATTTAGGTTGATATGTGGTCGCGACGTCAGTTTACCCAATACCGACATCGGAACGACGTCTTAATTCAATGAGTCTACATTTGGTCGGCTTTCGACGTTGATCCGACGTCCGTTTTTTTGTATGATGCAAATCCCTCGTCGAAAAATGACCCAGAAAGGACAATGAAACGACGCTGTTCATATATTATGTTGAAAAGACCTTAGTGATAGTAGTACTTGTATACTGCATCATGCATTATAATGAAAAGTAAAAACTGAATAAAAAATCCTGGGGTCAAAAATATTGCTGCAAAAAAAAACTAAAATAAATTTTAATTGAAATATATATGAAATATATCTTTTTATAAATATTAAAATTATATGAGTAGCTAAAACAGAAAACTTTTCAAAATTTTACTTATTTAGTTATAAATTTATAAATTAGTTGCAAGTATTATGAACAAAAGAATGAGTTATTTATGATAATCAATATAAAAACGGCAAATCATTCGAACAGACCGCATTTTTGTCCCAGAAAACATCCAACTACCACAAAATTTTCAAGATTTTTTCTGTAAAATCATTAAATTTTTCGATAGTAGCATAAAATAATGGTAGCTTTGCATGGGCAATTATCTCAATAATTTTCAGACGAATTTTTGGAATAAAGCAACATGTCGTTTAGGCTGGGGGTTTTACATAAAATTTCCATAGGTTTAACATTGGACTGAAAAAGGGGCCTTTAACCTTAACTAAAAACCCGGACTAAAACTATCAATCTGTGTGTTACAAAATGCAAATACATGCAAACAAAAATTATTTCCCATTAACATAGAAAGCACGCGAGGTCAATTTTTTTACAATCTGAATTTTTATTGATCAGCAGTTATACCGACAGAAATACCCTAATACAGATTTATTAAAAATAATATATTTAAACAAATTTTAATCTTAAAAATGCATTATTATCTAAAAAATAAAAAAAAATTGCAGATTATAATTTTAAATTGTACCTTTTCAGTAATTTTTTTCTTATATTACATATATTTTTGAGACTTACTTTTCCAATTACTTTGGAAAATCATCTTGTCTTAAAGTTGGTTTCTGTGAAGAAACATTTAAGGCAAACTGTCTGACATGGATTGGCATTATTTCTCAATATAGTCAGTCCATGTCGAGCTCACATTGAGTGGTTGAGATCCGGTCGAATATCGACTATGGGACAATGTCATAGAATTACAATGTCATAGAATTAAACAGCAATAAATATTAATGAAACCCATCGATAGTAATGCCTTCTAACGTATGAAACGTTCAGTATTCAACCACTACACAACATAAAATGAAGTTTTTTCTCAGTCAGCAACCGACTTTGTTTCGACGTCAGAAAAAGACGTCTAAAAAACTTCCATTTTCAATCAAAATCCAACATCAATCCGACATCAGGATATGACGTCATTCTGACGTCAAAACGACCAATTTTGCCTGCTGGAACAAGTCCCGATTTTTTTTACAGGAAAATGAACAGGCACGAAATATAAAATATCTAAAACGAATCACGAACTCAAAATATGGACAAAAACGAGGCACGTGAAATAATGCCAACACGAAAACACGAGGAATAAAAACGCAAAACACGAAAACACGAATTTGTAAAACGCCAAAAACGTTACACGAAAATAACTCTTTACCACCCTCATCAATAAATTTTTGTCGTACTGATTGAAGAGAAATACAGTCTAATACGAAGTGTGAATATCCTCGATGCCATCATCACATAAACTACAAATATCGTTATCTTCTGAGCCAAATGTTTTTCTTCTATGTTTCGTTATATATACTCCTGTGACAATCTTGAGTTTGACAGCGATATACATAGATTCCCTGGATGGATCAGTAGAACTATCTAATAGCAATAGTCGATGACAGCGGTTAGGTTCAAAAATATTCCAATTGAATAAATCAAGACTTGAATATAAATTACATGTTTCCAGAATTCTCATAGTCCAATATTTATTAACTGAATCGTAAATAAGTCTCTTCCAAAATTCTTTAGTGGGAGGATTTTCTAAATAAATTTATAGCAAGTGCTCCACAAACAACGGAGGAATTTACCAGTAACTGAAAACCGGAAGTGGTTTTTTTGTCCGCATGAACGCATGAATGCACATTCTTTGTTGTGATCAGCTGTTGCACTGAAAACTAAAGAACAGATGTTGTGAACTGTTGTACTAATTTAGAGCAAGAATAAAACATGGATTCAAGTCCAAGAAGAAAGAGCCCAGATGTAAGCACGCACAAAAGTTATGAATTGCATGAGTCATAGGCGGCACAGACACTTATTTCCCCCTCTTCAGATGTAACCCTCGAAGAAATTATAGGAATCGAACTTCCGANGACCAGCCCTTACAGAGTGACAGAGTGATCATGAGATAAAGCATGGATGGGTTAGTGCAACTGATTTACTGGCTTTTTAAATCTACTTCCTACTAAAACGCAGGTAGGCTGTCCTGTCACACTTCCCCCACCTCGAAAGTCATCATCAGACCTGTTAAGAGGGTTGCATACCGTCCAGGTACTAGTATACTGTACAGCTCACATGGAAAACGCAAAATCCTTGTAGTCATCACACACAAACTTTGCCAAACGTGGAATTCCACCGCGATCTTGAACGTGGACAAGTAATTGAGTATGTGGACAAATTATTTAATTGTCGTATGCCTGTGTGGATCCGTCGTGACATTGTGATGAACGTGGAATCATTGCGGGTCAACATCTACAAATCATTGTGTAGTCATGAAAAATATAATTAGAAAGGAATGAGCTTATAAAATATCAACAAATTATCATTTTTCCCCAAAATTATGATAATCAGCAAGATTGGCAGGTTGAAGTTAAAATAGAATTTTCTTTGCCAACAAGTGTTCCCATGCAGATCGTCATAGTTATTTTGGAATTACGATACTTGCAAGCCTCATTTTTTTTGCTTGTCTTGTTGCCGTGAAAAAAAAGTCATGAATATTCAGTCAAATCGCTGTTCTTTCAAATATTTCCAAGCTGAAATTTGCACGGATGGAAATTAAAATAAAATATTCAATGGCAACAACAAGAATCCCTTGGCATCGTATAGTTGCAAAATTGTCACTTGTCATGTCTGATCATGTCTCAACTTTATAATTTTTGGCAGAATATTCTATCAAAAATAGTTGTCTTTCAGATCTTTATCATAAATAGCTTAAATTAAGCCTGAATATAGCTCATTTAAGTAGGAAAAGGGGAGATGGCAGGAGTGCTTTCGAAAGCCATTAAATTATATAAATAGTATACATGTAGATATGCATAGGTAATTAAAAAGCGGCCAATGAAAAAAATCAATATCTCAGGTCATACATTTGTATAAATAGAAATTAGGTAAAGGTGTTTGAAGCATCCTTTTGAAAACAAATACACATCTAGGAAATGTCGAACATCTCATTTGTTTACGTTAATGAAATACAATGAACTACGATACGATTGGGGCAAATAAATATATGTTAGTCCCAGGTTACGACTGAAGAAGGATGTAAATATTCCTCGATTTGTATGTTTGCAATGAGATCAAGCATATGTACATGTAAAAATTCCTCGGTGTGGTCGCGATGGTTCCACGAGGATTCTGTTTCCAAAAATGTGTCCACGTTGGGTGATGCGATCATCCACCCTGCTACACAGAATTGCCTATCCATCCACGTTGCGATAATCCACCCAAAAACAAGGACTTTGAGTTCATCCGTGTGAGCTGTACAGTACCATGCACAGGCATACAAATGTACATGTACAAGAAATAAAATGTCACAACATAAGGAACAAAAGGCCATGTGAGCTTTTGCCGTCGTCCGTCCGTTTACTCAAACTTCAAAGATCTTCTCCTCTGAAACTGCTGTACCAATATTATTAATACCAACCAAACTTGGCCTGCATCATCAACAGGGTATGCACTTTCAAGTTTGTGATTTTTAAGTTGGTAGACCGAACAACATGGCTGCTGATACTAAAAATAGAACACAGGGGTAAATTGCTGTTTTTTGCAAATAACTCGAAAATTGTTACAGATAGCAAAAATCTGACATGATAAAAATGATCAGCATTATGAGATCTACCCATCCTGCAATTTTGACGAAAATATGAATACCCGTCTTGGATTTATTGCCCCTTTTTCATAAAATTTTCGTTTTTTTGTTACTTTTCATCATTGAAAATGATAGAGAAGATAGAGGTGAAGTTAAAGATACAAAAATATTTGGCATAGTAAGATCTACTTGTCCTACATTTTTGAAGAACATCTGACTACCAATGTAGGAGTTATTGCCCCTTTTTCTTTGAATTTTCACAATTTTTATATGTTTTTACCACATTTACTTTTATTTCAAAAATTATTTGAGATAGAAGTTAAGTTTGAATTGTAAAAGTGTTAAGCTTATCAAGGACTACAATTTCTATTATGTCCAGCAGGTTGGCATCTCATCCAAGAATGGTTGCCAGTGGGGAACATAGTTTAACATAGAATCATATGGGAAATGTATTCAAAGATCTTCTCATCTGAATTACTGAGCAATTGGAACCAAACGATGGCCACAGTTGTCTTTATTTTGGGTGGTCCTCTCCAAGGTTTGTGATTTTATGGTAGTACCTCATCCAAGATGGCCGCCAGCGGGGAACATACATGTAGTTCAACATAGGACCCTATGGGAAATGCTTTCAAAGATCTTCTCCTCTGAAAGTACTGAGCCACTTGGAACCAAACTTGGTCACAATTTTCCTTGGGTGGTCATCTTAAAAGTTTGTGATTTTAATGTTTGTACCTCATCCAAGATTGGCGCGAGTGGTGAACATAGTTTAACATAGGACTCTATGGGAAATGCATTCAAAGATCTCCTCTGAAACTACTGAGTTAATTTGAACCAACTTGGACACAATATTTCTTGGATGGTCCCCTTCAAAGTGTGTAATTATACCCCCACTCGTGAGTGGAATACCCTTGTCCATCCATCCGTCCGAAGTTTATTGAATTTTTATCAGCTACTGCTGGGCCAATTCATTTCAAATTTGGTATTTGACTTTATATTTAGGGGGAATGTAGGTGTTTGTCTGCCATTTTGGTGGCCTAATGATATCAACTTCCTGTTTAGCGGGACTTACATGTAACCATTTTTCCCTTTATTTAACATAGTGAATTTTTTTGTCGCACTTTTCTCAGCTACTGCTGGGTTGATTTATTTCAAATTTGTTATTTGACTTTATATATAGGTGGAATGCGTCGTTTCCGGTTTTGGTCACCTTATGATGTCAACTTCCTGTTTGGTGGGACTTAGCCATTTTCCCCTTTATTGAACATAGAGAAAATTTTAGTCGCATTTTTCTCAGCTACTGCTGGGCCTGTTTATTTCAAATTTGGTATTTGACTTTAGAGTATATATAGGGGGAATGCGTCGTCTCCAATTTTGGTCACCTTATGATATTAACTTCCTATTTGAGGGGACTTGGCCATTTTTCCTTTTTAGCTCACCTGACCCGAAGGGTCAGTGTGAGCTATTGCCATCACTTGGCGTCCATCGTCCGTCCGTCCGTTAAACTTTTCACATATTCATCTTCTCCTCTGAAACCACTGAAGCAAATTCAACCAAACTTTACAGGAATGATGCATATGTATGGAAGGTCCTTTACGAAGATTGCTCATTTTGTTGCGATCCGATAAAAAACATGGCTGCCAGCGCGGAACTTAGGTTTAACATTGGACCCTATGGGAAAAATAACATTTTCATCTTCTGCTCTGAAAAGGCTGAAGCAAATTGAACCAAACTTTACAGGAGTGATGTACTTTAGGTCCTTAATAAAGATGGCACATTTCGTTCCAATTCAACGAAAAACATGGCAGCCAGCATGGAACATGGTTTAACATAGGACCCTATGGGAAAATCACATTTTCATCTACTCCTCTGAAACCACTGAAGCGAATTCAACCAAACTTTACAGGAATGATGTATGGAAAGTCCTTTACAAAGATTGCTCATTTTGTTCCGATCTGATAAAAAACATGGCCCCCAGCGCGGAACTTAAGTTTAACATTGAACTTTTGGGGAAAATCATATTTTCATCTTCTGCTCTGAAACGGCTGAAGCCAATTGATCCGAACTTTACAGGAGTGATGTACTTATTAATTATGGTCCTTAACAAAGATGGCACATTTCTTATGATCCGACGAAAAACATGGCCACCAGCACTAGAGGGGTAACGATTCACCGATGAATCGATTATATCGATCCAAAGTGAAGACGATTCCTGTATTGTATCGTTGGTCCGGGATCGCAATACCGAAAACGGCTTTGTTTTATATAACCGCATCCGATCCGATCTGTGTTTTAGATCCGCAAACATGGCGGATGTCGTAATGTTATTGGAACCGTTATTGTGAAAGCTCCCACAGCTTATAGATTGATATAATTATCAATATTTAATTACAATCAGCAGTCAGGGGCATCATCAAAAACAGTTATAAATTTTATAACCTTTATTGGTTAGATTTTTCCATTTTTGAATTATCTCCCTTAGCAAAAAGTACAGAAATAACTGAAATTGGTTATTTCTTCTACATCATGTCAAATTTTCAACAAGCTCTGATTCAAGAAACATGAACAACAAAACCACATGGTTTGTGTAAATTTCAAAAGATATTGATGAAGTAAAACATCCCAATTATCAATGATCTGCTAATATTACATAATGAACATTTAATTGGCATTTAAAGTCCCTTAGGGGCTTGACTTTGACCAACTTGCGTAGGATCTTCTTGATGGTGCGTATCAGATGTTATGGTTTCAAATTATAAAGGAAATGTTAATTTATTATGGCCACAATCAGGATTTAAAGATCAAAGGAAATTAAAAAATAACCATTTTCCATTACTTATTGAAAATGAAAATAACTGAAAATGGTTATAAAATTTGTAACTGTTTTTGATGATGCCCCTGACTGAGTCAATTATGACAGATACATGTCTCAAATATTAAACCATTGTTCAATTCAAGTCATGGTCTTGATATCTGCTGACTTTATGTCACGAAAACAAGATTTACAGTGCCTCGATACGTATCATGATAGTATAGTATCGCAGCCAGATATCAGGATATACGTATCGTATCGCAAGATTCCTCACGATACTCAGCTCTAACCAGCATGGAACATGGTTTTACATAGGACCCTATGGTAAAATCACCTTTTCATCTACTCCTCTGAAATAACTGAAGTAAATTCAACCAAACTTTACAGGAATGATGAATGGAAGGTCCTTTACAACGATTGCTCATTTCGTTCTGATCCAATAAAAAACATGGCCGCCAGTGTGGAACTTAGGTTTAACATTGGACCCTATGGGAAAAATCACATTTTCATCTTTTACTTTGAAACTGCAGAAGCAAATTCAACAAAACTCTACAGGAAGGATGAATAGAAGGTCCTTAACATAGATTGCTCATTTCGTTACAATCTGTTAGAAAACATGGCTGCTAGCACGGAACATAGTTTATCATTGGACCCTATGGGAAAATCACATTTTCATTTACTCTTCTGAAACCACTGAAGCAAATTCAACCAAACTTTACAGGAATGATGACTGAAGGTACTTTACAAAAATTGCACATTTCATTTCATTCTGACAAAAAACATTGCCTCAAGTGCAGAACATAGTTTAACATTGGAGCTCAGTATGAGAAAACCATCCTTTTCATCATCTTCTCTCAAAACAATTAAAGCAAATTATACTAAATGTATAGAAGGTCCTTTGCAAAAATTACTCATTTCAATAGGATCAGACAAAACACACGGGTGCTAATTGAGAACATACCTAAACACCCTACCCCATTTGTAAAAAACATGATCATTTTTGGTCATGCATGGCATAGAAGCATTTTGTCAGGTGAGCGATACAGGCTCAGTCTCTGAGCCTCTAGTTAAATGTGTAAAATTAAGGAGTGGGGATATACCTAGCACAACAACGCGTGCAACCTCATGTTTTATGTTGTACCTCATCGAAGATGGCAGCCAGCAGGGAATATAGTTTAACATATAGACCCTATGGGCAATGCATTTTAGGATCTTCATCTCATAAACCACTAAGCCAATTCTATCCAAAATTAATCACAATTGTACTTGGGAGGTCCCCCTTCAAAGTTTGTGATTTTTAAGTTAGTAACTCTTCCAATATGGCTGCCAGCAGGGAAATATTGTTTAACATAGGGCCCTAAGGGATATGCATTCAAAGACCTTGTCCTCTAAATCTACATATTTTGTGTACCTAGCCAATTGGAATCAAACTTAGTATAGTCCTTGGGTTGTCCTTTTCAAACTTTGTGATTTTTATGCTCATCCAAGATGGCCGCCAGCAGGGAACATACATGTAGTTTAACAAAGGACTCTATGGGAAATATATTCAAAGATCTTCACATGTAGTTTAACAAAGGACTCTATGGGAAATATATTCAAAGATCTTCTCCTCTGAAATCAATTGATCAACTTTGATTAAATTTTAGTGTAATAGTCCTTTGGTGGTCCCTTTCAAAATTTGTAGATTTTTATGTTCCTGCCACAGCCAAGCTGAACTGATGTGTACCGGTAGTATGGATAATAATCGATGGTCTTTTGGTCACATTGAATAAAAACCAGTCACCAGGTGAGTGATACAGGCTCATGTGAGCCTCTAGTTTTCTATATCACTGCCTGTTCATTAATACTGATAATACCAGGCAATGCAGATCAAAGGAAATTCATACCAATTACTCATAAACTGAGGGTACCGTAAGGAAGATTCACGTTAACATTTTTAAGCGCATATATATGTCCTTTTTTGGAAACAACACTGTAAATAAGCACTGTAACAATTTGATATGTATGAATCATGTACTAAACAAACAAATAATTATAATTGTAAAAAATGTATAAAGCACCATTTTTCAACATCACTGTTTTTTTATGGTGAATATACTTTCTGCTGTACTAATATTGCACACAAGCATATCAAGGAATCTGGTGACACATACATAGTAGTCCCAATACCTCATCAATCTGTCTAACAAGTATGACTACAGGTAACCCCTTTTCTCTTCCTTGATCTGTTGATTTGTGGATTAATATAAAAAAACTTCTCATCAATACATTTCTGGATAACAGGTTTTGTACAATGGGGAGCAAGAGCATGTCTAGTTTATCTTTGTTGTTTTCATTCTCCCACAGTAGTCCCACTAGTAATTTTTTTTTGTTATGTGAGCATGTCACTGTCAGAGGATGTGAATGGGGGTTCCATTTTGACGGTAAACGGTAAAAATTTCAGTCATATGATCTTAACAGTTGGACATTATAAGCATGATAAGTCCTTTTGAGAATCACGCTAGCATTTTTGGTATAAAATTTTGATCGTTTTAAACAGTAATGGTAAAATAAAAAGGCTGTTTTACGGTTAACGGTAAAGGGCATTCAAACCCTCCTGTCAGGGAACATGTCCTTCACCAACTTTGAAAAATGATACTCTGCATGTTCTGTAAAAAGTAGGTTATGCTCAGTCACAAAGTAATCAAATTTTACTTCTGTGGCATCTACAGCTGTACTGCAGACTTAGCTTTTGGACTAGAAATGATGACATCTACATGTACTTATTTTTTTCCAGAACTTGCAACAGATCAACATGTTTTCTTCTAGGTGCCTCTTCACATCAAATTTTCAACTATGGGCCACCAAGAGGTGCACGATGTGCAGAAACAAATGATCTCCTTTATCACTTTTGATAATATTATAGAATTCTTCAATCTAATCGTTTTAAAATTTAGACTTATATTGTTTTCTTTTAATCTGCGGGGATGCCATTTAAGTTTTGTTTCTAATGCCAATTATGTGAACTATATACCAAGAGTTAACGAGAATCGACGAGAAATTAAAACCAGATGAGATTCCCGTATTTTTGCCGACTGTTAACATTAAATTTCAATTCAAATTCAATGCGTGAGATCGTTTGACAAATGTGTGAGGCGTGAGAAATGGTGGAAAATTCTTTAAAATTTGTGAGTCTCACACACAATTCCTGAGACTTAACATGTCTGGTCATCATACATTTGTACTATGTATGACTCTCAACACAAATCTTGTACACGAGGATTATATTGATTTTTGTAAGAAAATTTAATGTTGTTAAACATTCTAACATGGCTCTTATTCATCATGTTTATCGTCAACCAGTATTATACTCAATAACCATATATTTCGCACATGCGCAAATGGAATCAGAATATGGGTCAACCAGATGAAAAACAAGAATGATTTTAATTTGTTCATGTTAGTTTATTTTAACTCTGTCATGACATGGCTTGACAATCTAACAATTCATCTGAGTTTAGATAAAATCAAAACATTTGGAAAATTAAAAATCAAAATGGTGTTGGATAGCAGAAAGATAACCTGAGGACTGAATTGTTTATAAAAAATGCAAGTTCTTTACCCATAGTTAATGTGTCTTATTTATTTGCCTTCAAACCAAATTGCCAAACAGGTTCAATGACCTCAGAATTATTACATCAATTATACTGTCTCCATTCAAAAAGATATATTTATATCAAAAGTTGAATTATCTTGAAGGTCATTGACCCAACACATCAAAATTTTTAATGAAATATATTACGGATATTTAAGTATCCTAAATTGTATGTGAATCAGTATAATTAGTTTGCAGTTATAAGCAAGTTTATCTGAGGTTAATTTTTCCTTCAAAGGTTTCCTCATTGAGCCAATTTGAACCAAATTTGGATACATTTAGTCCTTGGTGATCCACTTTGAGGCTTCCATTTATAGTTGGCCTCAGTGAAGTTGAAGGGACTGATGGAGTACCCCAGTGTCTACATCCAGTTCCTTATTTTAGGTTTATATCTTGATAATTATCAATTGTTAGGGCCATCAAACTTTTTATACAGTTGCATCAACCTCCTAGAAAATTAGGTCTCTTTGACCTANAAATGCTCTATTTAGCCAGAGACACATGTTCACACAAAATATATATGATGAATTTGATCATGTAGGAATATCTTTAGTGAAAGGATAAACGTTCACAGAAGCAGGATTGCCAAACAGTAAATGATGACACTTTTCCCAGAACCATGTGATCGCAATCTGAGAGACAGTCTTCCATTGAGAAATGGTCACTTAAGGAGATTTGATTCATTTAAGAGGCTTTTCCAATTGCGATGATTAACATCCGTTACAATGAGATTTCGGTCTATTTCAAATTGCCATTATAATACAAACATGCTGAGGTTTAAAGTTTACAAGATTTTCTTNCCAAGAGGAACATTATTATGAAAAGAAAAATTAGGTCAGGTCAAAGGTCAAGGTCACAAAGCAGTGTATTGGCAAAGTGGCCAGCTGGGCCCCTAGCAAAAATAATTCAGTTGCCCAGCCAATAATTTTACTAGCCAAGTACTATATTGTCAACCAATATTGCAGGATATTCCAGTAGCCACCTGGGCTACTAGTTTAAAAATTTTAGTAGCCCAGGTCAAATTTTAGGGGCCATATGGGCTACTGGGCTTCAGGAAATTTGCATCCCTGCAAAAACGGGGTCAAATTAGGTCTTTTAACATATTTGCCAGAAGAATCTTTATTATTTATCGTATTGAGATGGGGTTTGCTTTATTTTACAGCTAATAAAATTGTGCATCTACAGTTTATCAACAGATTTGAGGTAGCATTTACAGTTTTTTCAGAAACAAGAGGCCCAAATGGGAGCCAAATGGAAAAATAATTTTTTTTACAAAATTTTCAGATCTGGATGCAGTAATTTCTGTACATTTCTTATAGCATGTTTTAACAGATATATTAAACAGTAAAAACCATTTTCAATAAACAAGAGGCCCAAAGGGGTTTCACCTCTTTCAGAATAAAGAGGTTAAACTGGGTGGTTCTTGTAAGGGAATAAATAACTTTTGAACTATGTAAGATAAAACTTTTAATACTTGGTAAAGTGTATACAATTAGG
The DNA here is from genome assembly GCA_002080025.1 of Modiolus philippinarum. NCBI lineage: Eukaryota > Metazoa > Mollusca > Bivalvia > Mytilida > Modiolidae > Modiolus > Modiolus philippinarum. Next base: position 30,405 of record MJUU01060722.1, read on the forward strand.
TCTTGTCAAATTGAATGTAAATATGCAAAAAAAAAGAGGTCAGGTCAAAGTCCAAGGTTACAGAGGTCATGGGTGATTTCCCATATTTGACTGTAGAATCTGGGGGTATATGTAGTGTTTGACAAACACACCTTGTCTTTGCAATTTGAGTTCATACCTTAGTTATTATACATGGTTACTTTGAAGTACATATCCATGCACCTTTGGTGGAAAGTGACCATCAAGGCAAAATTTGATCTATTGAGTGACTACAACTTCTGTAAACAAGCATTTTATTTAATAACTATAACAAATACATCATTTAAGACATTTAATTAGTTACACAACCTTGAAAAAATAATTTAAAAATTAATAAAAATCAACCTAAAGTTGTACATGTAGTGAAACTCAATTGTAAACTTTTAAACTATGGGTTACATGTATATATACCCAAACAAGCATAAACAGCACATAAATGTCACATGCCGGTAGTAGGTACCCATATTTAAAGTAAATAAATACCGTAAATGTTCTAATGACGAAACTTGGAGTATTCAGGAACACTATAACACTGGAACTGACACTAAGAACACAGGTCTAGTCATTTGTTTTGAATGTTTTATATATATATAATTAATTGGTTAAGGATCTAGATTTGTGATTCTAGTTATTTTTACTCTGCAGTCTGAATTCATGTCCTTTTTTTTTTAATTTACCAATCAGATCATTCAAAAGGACAAAATTAATTATTACATGTATATGCCATAACAACAAAAGGAAATACCTGTAGGAGGTTTAGATAAATTTGGAAATACATTAATGTAAGAAATTACAAACACATGCCACAATCTTCCAGATTTCTGCACAAGAGAAAAACAAAATGTATGTCATGAATTTGTTGAATTTTAAAAAATACGTCTCTACTGGTATGTGACAAAAAATACTTTTAATGCAGTTTAAATTAACTAGGTGAAGATTTTTACTTAGATTGCATTAAGTAAAAGAACTTTTCTCATGTTTCATGTATATGCAGTATGCAGTGGGCAATGACCGAAAATGTGTCGGTATACTTTTTAGATATAGACAGAAAAATTACTGGAAAAAGGACAATGTCATATAAAAAATCCTGTCATTTCTACTAATTCACACTTGTACGGTAAGGCCAATGATTACCTTTTTTTTTGGGACAATTCAAATATTTTACAAGATCCTTTATGAAATCTTTAATTCTTCACTTCTTGAAAAAAAATTCTATTTTGATTTTTTGGTAATTTTCTTCCAAATGTACATTTTCACTAAAATTGATAAAATTAAAAAAAAATAGAAATAGATTCACCTACAAAAGTATTTGGATTAGAATCTAGAATTATTTTTATACGACTGCAAAAATTTTGCGGTCGTATTATGGTATGGCGCTGGCGTCGGCGTTGGCGTCGGCGTCGGCAGTGGTGTCGGCGTCTGTGGACAGCATAACTTAAGTTCTAGTGAACGGATTGTTATCAAATTTTAATATGATGTTTGTTGGCACAATCTTAAGCCCGGGTTTTAATTTCGCGTTCCCTGCCCAACCTGTTTTTGAAAAAGAGGTAAAAAAGGGGCCAAAAAGGGGTAAAATTAGGTATTTTCGTGTCTGTGGACAGCATAACTTTGGTTCTAGTGGATGGATTGTTTTCAAATCTTAGTATGATGTTTCTTGGAACATTCTTGAGAAACTTTTTTTTCCTTTAGGTTTTTGCCCCACCCATTTCAGAATTAGGGGCCAAAAAAGGGTTAAATGAGGTGTTTTCACATATTTGACTGTAGAATCTTTATTATTTATTGGATTTTGATGGGGTTTGTTTAAGTGTGCTCCTGAGGAAATTTCCAATCTGGAAATTGCCAACGGATTTCACGTAGCATGTACCACTCACGAGATAAATGGGGCCCAACAGGGGCAAATCTCAAAAAAAATAATTTTTTTAT